>CM021100.1:420087476-420195829 GCA_007115665.2 Sequoiadendron giganteum | reverse complement strand
TTGAATAATCTTTCATTAGACCTTCAAATCATAACTATACCAAAGGTTTAGTTTGACATGGTAGTTTTAGATTTGTAGGAACAAAGATCATTTTTGCCATCAAGAAAGTGAATCAAAACATGACACCAATTTTCTAAGTCCTAAAGTAGTCATTTAACTGATTCCAATTTTTTAATATAATGATAGATTAATTAGTGATATCCATTATAGTTAAATCTCCATCCACCATTATTTAAGTTATTTCATTTTAAACATTTATTTTAGTTCTACCAATATTAATTTCAACTTATTAATATAAGACTAATTGATTATCTTACTTGATATTTTTAAGCATTTCAATTTTTAATTATTTCTTTTCTTTTCACTTATAAAATATAAATTATTTTTCTTTAAACTATAAAAGAATAAAAATAAAATTTTATTTCAACTATTTTTTAAAAATGAAGAAATATATTTTTTAATTATTAAAAATAAAAATGTTGTGTTTTAATTATTAAAAATAATGAAAGGTGCATTTAATCAAACCAAATATTTTTTCTATAATTCTTTTTGTTACAAGATAAAATATAAATTTCACCTTGGTGTGCAATGGGTATGTCAAAGAGGTGTGGAAGGTCAATTAGGGAAAAATTTGGTCTATTTTTTGCATATATTTGTGTAGTACATGAGGTCAATCAGTAAGCCATTTATCAAATGATGTTGCTTGTACAACAAATGTCTCAATGTAGAAGTGATAGCTTAAAATCAATTATGCATTCGCTTACAAGGATCCAAACACAATTGAAATAAAACCCTTAAATCAAGAAGATAATCACGCACCATTACCAACATGTGCATTTTATGTTTGCAATATGTAGTTATGTTTTTTTGTATATAAACACACTTCTTAGGCATTACTCATTGTCTAATACAACAACTTGATGTGGGTGAGTCCAAAATTGATGAGAAAAGTGTCATAATTTTTATCAAGTCTCACTAATAATTAACTAATATATCAAGAGACATTACTAAACTAACATTAAAAAATATTATAATATTGTGAGTATTCATTAAAAACCCTTAACATGTTTCTCTGTATTCTAAAGCTAATATTTTCTCTAATGTGCTTCTGCAGATTCAAGTTCAAGCGAACAAAGTCATGCTTGAGGTGGCTCACCTTCAGGTGCTTTTGGACCATTGGGGCAATGCCCCGTGTAATGTGGCTCGGGTGCCTACCTCGCCCTCCTCTTCTCACGGTCGGTCGCCCTCTCGAGGCTAGCAGGAGTGGCTCTACTCACCCCCACTCTCAGCGTGGCTCCCGCCCTCCTCAACGCTCTCGCTCTCCTCCCTCGCGAACTAACCAGGGGTGGCCCTCTGGAGGTGTTGTGAAGAGAAACGATAGCGGTTCTGGGTGGCCGTCTATATCATTCCTAGCAGCAGCTCTAGTTGGCCAGATTTTGGCAAAAACATTCCACGTCTAACGCTTGCAACCTTGCTCCAACGTGAGGAAGATAAAGAAAAAGAGAATGATGATGGTTGGGGTCCTCCTCCTGACATCACTTCCAATCCTGTTGATGTATGGGGAAAAAAATGGATGACAAAGACCCTCCTGGCTCTACTGGCACTGCTTTGGCCGCTTGATGGTCTTTTTTAATGTTTTGTTATGATTATGGATTTTTGGGCTAGGCCCACGTGACTGTTTATTTTGCTCTTCTAGGCTTTGCCCATGTGACTCTCGGGGTGTGCCTTTTTACCACCCATCTTTTTTTGTGAATATGTATCTTATCTTTTTATTATATTAATATAGATAGCTACCTATTCATCAAAAAGAAAAATTGATGATCATTTTTACATCAAATTAATAATTAGAAATTCAATATAATATTTAAAAATAAATAAAAATTGATATAATAAAATAATTAATTATCAAGTCTCACTAATAATTAACTATTATATAAGAGACATTACTATACTAACATTAAAAAAATATTATAATAGTGTGAGTGTATTTACTAAATATCCTCAACTTAAATTTGATGATCAGTTTTACATCAAATTAATAACTAGACATTTTAATTATAAAGGTTCACTAATAATTAACTATTATATCAAGAGACATTACTATACTAACATTAAAAAAATTATAATAATGTGAGTGTATTCACTACAAAACCTTAATCTAAATTTGATGATTATTTTTACATCAAATAAATTATTATAAATTAAATATAATATTATAAAAAATAAAATGATTTGATATAATAAAATATTTAATAATTAATAATAATTATATTCTATTATATTTCTAAACATTTGTAAAATAAATATATTTAATTATATAGATATTAATTTTTATTATCCTTTGATGTCTCCATTAGTAAATTAACCTCCTTAAATAAATTAAACAATAGCCTATCCATTTAAATTTATAATATTAAAACTAAATATTCTTTAATAACCATATTAATATTTAAAAATAATTTTATAATAAAATATTAAATTATTAAAATCCATACAAGAAAACATGTGACCAATAACAGTAAAGAGCGGAGATGAATGGATTCAAACGAGCCATTAGAGTTCAACTTTCAAAGTATTTAAAAGGAGAGGATAAGAGTGCCCAACGGTATTCTAAGTTGGGACAGTACAGTCCAAGGTTAAAAAACTGGCAATGGCAAATGCAATTGTTTCCTTTGCTTTTATGGGGACAAAAATCAATATTTCCGGTTCAAAGTATTCGGCGTCGTTGGTGTTCCTTTTCGGTCGATTTCAACAATTGAATCGCTTGGTTGAATTTGATAAGGTCATTTAATGTCCTTACTTTGTAGCGTTTCTTTGATTTAATAAAAAATTTACCCTCCTTGATATTTAGAAAAAGATCAATTTTATCGTCGAACAGGTTCAGGGTAACATGAATTTGGTAAACTTCAAATAGGGAACCTTTCGACGTAAAAATAATAGTTAAATCAAGTTATAGCTCACTGCCGCCTGACCCGGATTAACATAGAAAAAATTCTTATTTTTCATTATATGTTTACAATTTTATAAATCACCTTTAAACTTTTTGTGGAATAATCCCCACTGTCAAACTTGTGTTATACGGGGATTCATAAAATTAAGCTGAGTGAAATCTTGTCCTTTGTTGATGCTGTAGGTTGCGGAAAGCTGAAGTTGTGTAACTCCTCCGCACACCATGAGAAGCTGAAGCTGTGTTAGTCATTTGTTGGTGGTTCACATTTTCTGCAGACGAAGCCGTGTTGATATCAATACGACGTTGTGAACGCAAAAGATTTGAATCTAGAGCTACTAATTGAATTGCAGACACAGGGTTCCCCTGAGGCATGGGCAGAACTTTCGCCGCCATTAGCCTACTTAGTCTGCCTGTGCAAAACTTATTACCCAAATAGGCGGACAGTAATGCACAATAGATAACTGTTGAGATAACGAATAAACCCCAAAAGGTCTTTGGGCTCATCTGCCCAATGTCATTACCCCCATGTGTTTGAGAAAAATCACTGTTTTCATCATTGCAGGAATCTGAACGTAACCAGCGGCTTCGAATTGGGTCTAACTCTGCCTTGTTCTGAGTGATATTCAGGACTGCAGATGTCATTTCTGGAACCACTGGAGACCCTTTGGCAAATAACTGTGGCATAGCGTACAGAGAATTAGAGTGTATTTCAACCCAAAAGAAATAAAAATGCACGATCTCTTGGGATAAATACTTACAAATCCAAATCCTCCCCTGTAGAATGGCCGACTTACAATCTCAAACTCACCACAATGTTCGGACATGAGCATGTAAACGTACGGAATCTCATCAACAACAGCACCAATTGTCCCATTCCTGAGAGAATCAACATAGTCTGTTGCCTTGGAAAAAGCTCTTAATCTGCTCCCATCAATTTTTAGTTCGTACATCAGATAATTTTTAACGAAGGAGCCATCCATATGGCCTATGGAGGTGTTGCTTGCTCTCAGAGACTCTGTATCTCGTATTGTTGGGGATAGCTGCTGAACAGTGACATAGGATGCAAGGCTAGCTGTATAGCTTGAGTTTAATATCAACACTACAAAGAGCCAGACCATCAAAATGACTTTACCAAGAGATGTCATAACCTTCTCTCCTGCACACATTACATTTGGAACGTTGCCAATTGGGGGATCAGATGCCATCTTGATTTACTCAGAGTTTGGCCGAGAGAAAAGGTTCAATGCCATAAAAAATCGAAAGAAGGTTCAATGTAATAAAAAGTCCAATGAGGAGGTTACTCACCCTGAACAAATATAATCGTTGAAAATGAAAACCTGCAACCCAAACATAAGATATTGTTACATAAAATATACAGTGGTCACTGGGTCAGCTCTATATCCTAAAAAGTTTACGGTAATTTCAAATCATCCAACCAAGAACCAAATACTTGTCATGTCATTGAAATGTTTTAGTAGATTTCAAAACATGTTGAATCTTTAATGAGTACCTAGATTGCTGTTGTAAATAGAAAGACACAACAAAAATCAGTATTAAGGTTTGCCATAACAAAAATCAGGCCAGAAAGCTAATAAAAGATTATAAAACAAAAAATTATGCTCCCTTGATTGGAAATGCACAACAGAGAATTAATAAAAGAGATGTTATTTTGATTCCAATCCATCTTGTTATAAAAATAATGCACAAACCAGCAGAAGTTTTCCCTTTAAACAGAGTCCTTCCCAATCCCACCACAACCCTCTTGTCTCCTCTCCCTCTCCTCCCTTCCTCTTCCTCTGATTTCCCTCATTTCCCAGTTCCCACACGCTCTCTCCATCCTCTTTCCCTCTCTTTTTTCTATATTAATTTTTCCCTTATCATCTTCCTAAACCCATATCAAGCGATTTTTTGTAACTGCCCAGAATGACAAAAACAAACTAACATAAATGTTGAAGATCACGACACTGTGGCAGGCAAGAATGCCCGTAAATTTCTCGAGAGATATAATTCTCTACATCAGGTAGAGCATAACTACACTATTTTGGTATTGCTGGATGCCCCTAAATATTATGAATGTGTCGGCATTGCCTGTATACAATCATACATCAAATAGTGTTCTCCATCATTCTCCCATTGCCAAAAGAATTCTGAAACTCCTGGTTCACATCTATGCATATTAGCTTTGGCAGCATCCTCCACCTTTATAATCTGATTGCAGACCAGGTTCAGGGGTTTTATTCCATCTCCATTTTCAGGTGCCAGCATTATATCTTAGGCTTGGATATTCGTCATTGCTATATTGCTATTTTTGCTGGTCTTTGAAGCTTCATCTCTATCAATACATTGGATCACTCGAATACATCCTTTGTCATTGGGATATGATGGTTTCATTCATTGATGCAAAGGGTGATAATCTTCTTCCTAAGTGTCCTCTAGGAACTCTTTCCCATCCAAAGTAGATGGAGACAATATAACTGTACTATATTTTTTTTCATCCTTCAACGTGCATGCTTTATGTGGTCTTTATGCACTTCGTAGGTGTTTGCTTTATCATGATTGGTTTGTATCTCTATCAGAATTCTATGGGCTGACCAATAAGAGATCAGAACCATGTGAAGGCATCGTGTCATATGGCACCTAATCTTCATTTGGACTAATGCTAAAAGCAACAGGACAAGAAATGTTCTCCAAGCATGCTAATATCTATTTTTATAGAGGAAATCTATAGGGATCCGGCTTTGAAATATAAAGTGGATATAATGTTTGTCCTATTTTTCTAGCTAAGAGATTTTTAGTAGTTTCACCATTTATGATTACCGTGCATGACTTGTATTTGCTCTTGAATCTTGTTTAGAATACATTTTCTTCAACCAATTTTAGGGGCCTCTTTGTTTTCCAATATTGAAGTTCTGATTATAGAGCTCTCCTATTTCAGCTTCAGTCTTTTTTACTTGATGTTCTTTTTGACTTCTTTTTCTCTTTCCCGTTTCTTCCTCTCACCTTGCAGATTGTCCCACAAAAGTGCAGCAGGGGATTTCGGACTGGTTATTATAAACTCCATTTTTCTTGGATTAACTACATCAATATTTTCCATTCCAGAATACCTCTAATTCAAGTATTCAATCTGCGTATGAATTGGGGTTTGATTCTACATTAAAGTGACCTACAGCTTTCTTCTTCACTATGGATTCTTTCTCTAAGACGACTCACTTCATTCCATGCAAAAAGACTATTGATGCAAGTAAGAATGCTGATTTATTTTTTAAAGAGATTGCCCATTTGCATAGACTGCCCAAGACTATTAAGTATTACCAGTGACTTGAATAGAGGGTTTTTGAGTCACTTTTGGAGGGCTTTGTGGAGAAAAATTGGTACTAAACTGCAATATAGTTCAGCCACCCTCTGACAGATGCCAAATGGAGGTGGTGAATAGAAGTTTGGTTAATTTGCTTTGATGCCTAGTTGGTGAAAATTCAAAGTAGTGGGATTTGGTGTTGGTATAAGCTGAGTTTGCTTTTAAATCTTGCATAAATAGGTCTATTGGTAAGTCTCCCTTCCACTTTGTTTTTGTAAGCAATCCTAAGGGGGATGTTGATCTGATTGATCTTCCTGAAGGAAGATGGGTTAACTAGACAGTGGACTTTGTGAGGCATATCTAGGAGGTGCAACAACATTTGAGGCACCACCTGCAACTAACCAATGAACAGTATAAAAGAAATGCAGATTTAATCAGAAAGAAAAGGTATATCAGGAGGGGAAGAAGTCATGGTTTAATTGCATAAACATAGATTTCCTCGAGGCATTTAAAACAAATTGAAGCAAAAGAAAATTGGCCTTTACAAAATACTAAAGCAAATTAGTAACAATGCCTATCTAATATACTTACCTGAAGATTTTGATATCAATCCTATATTTAATATTGCAGATCTTTACCCGTCTTTCAAATAGTGAAGAAGTTCATGATGAGAACATACTAGGATATATGACCAGTTAATTGCCATGAAAGAAATGGAGCCGATTGAAAAGATACTTGACAATAAAATTGCTGCTACAAGATCCAAGAATTATAAGATGTATTTGGTGAAATGGCTTAATTTACCTGACTCTTAGGTCGCCAAAAAAAACTCATGAATTTTACAAAATCAGAATCCTCTAAACCTAGAGGGTCGGAATCTTTAGAAGATGGGGTGAATGATGTAACTGTCCATTTGTGATGGGTTCCCCACTAACTGTCAGTTGCTTTAGTCTTTATTGTTTTTATTTTATTTTTTGGGTTCCATGAATGGTGGATTTTGTGGTCTATTTTTGGGCTGTACCTTTTTAAGTTTCTCATTTTTTGGTTGAAGTTCAGATTTTTTCATTTGGGCTTAGCAGCCGTTCATGGAATTAGTGGTGGTATTTCAAGCAGAGGCATAAAGGATGAATCCTGCTGTTGCTATCTGGCTGATATTACCTGCTGCTTGTGTATCTATTTTGAGTCAATAAAATATTGAACATAGAATACTCAAAGTATTGAGTCCATTGCTATGTTGTGAGTTTTTATTTTTCTGTTTTGATTTTTTTCCGCAGGAACAGAGCATTTAGTCAGCAGGAACAGGGGTTGGCTGCATCAGTAGAGATACAAAACAAATCATAGTATGATGATGATTTGTATGAGGCTGTCTTATGGCCATCATTACAATGATGACGCATTAATGTAGTAGACCAAACAAGTAGTGAAGGTAAGTTATGGATCCAGGAACGATATGCACACTAGAATATAATAATAACAAGGATGATATATGTAACGCAATTGTGGATGGTGAAGTGAGAGGTATTCTCTTAGCAGGCTATGTTTGGTCATTGGTCAATGTTGATTCTGGTGAAGATAGGATTGCCCTTGCACTTCTGGCATCTTCTAAACAGCCAAACTACGAGAATTACGTATGCAGAAAGCATTATATGCGTTAATGGTGAACCATGAATATTTACAATCTGAAGCTTACCACCTAAAATTTAAAATAGTTTTTGAATGCAAATAGTAAACTCCATAGTATAAAGTTATTTTTCAATATACGACTAAATAAAGGTGAACTCAAACAAATAAGGCGATCAAATAAAGAATCACTTTTGGCAATTTGGTGAGCACAACTAAGATTTTGACACCCTTCCTGTTATGCAGTTATTTTCGCCTTAACACAAAGACCGTTTTGTGGTTCTTTAACATGGACAGCCTGTGAGCTTCACTTACTGTTTTGTAATTCTGTTTTTCTTCTTTGGCTTATAATCCATGAACATGACAATATAATAAATAAGATGCTTGAAGTGTAAGAGAAGCACTTACCAGAGAGATACCTCCAATTGCCTAGCAGTTTTTCCTGTGAAAGCATCATTCTCATTCCGTTCGAATAGCCAAAGGAGAAAAGCAGTAAGAACAATAAATGCCATTGCTGTCAACCACATGGATAATGTAAACGGTTTCGTGAAAGCCCAACCAGAAGACTTTGTATTCTTAATAGGCATCATGATTACCAGCCCTGTGTCGGTATATGGCTGTGTAAAATCTACCTTTAAGCTGCGGTTTGAGAGTATTGTGATATCAGCTACAACTGCATCAAATGTCTGGCCACCAACAAGCTCTTTGAATGAGGATTCGAGATTGTAAAAACTTCTATCTAAAATAGGGATCATATTATTCCCAGAGTAATTTGAAATAGATAACATTTAAGACTATATATGCTATTAGTGACAGTTCAAATTCCAATGAATTCCTAACTGCTCAGTGCTCATCCAATTTTTAAGATTCACAATGTATTTTATTTTAGTTTCAACATGCTGATGCTAAAGTTGTGCATGCCTACAAATAACAAACAAAATCCTAATTTTCAAACATTTAAACAGGGGAAGGAAACCTTAATCCTTATACAGTTAACATCTACTTGAAATCCTTAAGATAAGAACAAATATATCTACTAAAAAATAAATGCAATCCAAACCAACGAAAACCATATACCTGCAAACCAAGATCTAAAGTGGGTATCTGTGTTGGAAGTAGAGCCCAAGAATTCTGAAAGAAAACCAGATTTTACTAATTCCCCTAATAAGAATAAAAATGAGCATATACTGATATTGTTCAGCTAATTCAGAGATGAAACAAAGGTTTTCAGAAGTTTTCAACTATAGTTGATAATTAAAGATAACAGTACGTTATACTACTCCAAGAGTTATGTACTTCTCACAACTCTTATTATATTTCAAGAAAATATTTTCCAATAGTGCTAGGTTCTAGGTATAGTTGGATTTGGTTGTGCATCATCTGAATATTTGATGGTAAAATGGATTTCCTTGAAATCATTTAAAGCCTACCTTATCAGGCATCTTCCAAACTATTCAAAGAAGCAGTAAATTTTACTCTTCCCCAGTAGCAAAGAAGAGAATTGTGATGGTGACCAAAGAAAATGATTGAAGAAAACTCAAAAGAACTTGATTATAAGAAAGCTGAATTTATAATTTCAAAATGATATAATGGACATGGTTTCACTTTCTTTCTAAATTATGACAAGACGTTTCATTGAATAAATAAAATTAATCAGCAAAGAAGGATCTACTCCCAAAAGTGGGTCTTTAAACCTTGTGATAAAAGATGATAAGAAAAAGCATAAGCCTCCACACGGGAAAAAAATAAGAAGTATCCCTCCTAAAATCAAAATAAATATGGGTTAAAATAGGCCAGAGAGAAAATGGTGGGTACCTTATTTGCAACCTGGTCAACGAGGACATCATAGTTTGGATTTTCATTACTCTCCTCAGACATCCGAAATTCATAGTCAAAAGGACAATGAAGCTTTTCCACAGCTCTCTTAAATACATCTATGCAGAACCCTTCAAACGTTTTGTTATTGTTTGTAATGCTTATAAATCCAGGAAACACAACATTTGGGGGTACTCCCACTATAAACTTTCTGAAACCAGAAGGTGGTTTTGACGATCCATTTGGCCACATAATCTCTACCCCTTCTTTCAAATTGAGCTCTTCATTTATCCACGATCCTACAACTCTGGTTTCCCTGCTGACTACATTAACAATGTCATATGAATGAATTTCAAGAAGCCCACTTTTGCTGAATGTTATGTTCCCAATAATTCCCTCTAAACTGCTGTTAACTGCTTTCTGAAACAGGGCGTTCCCTTCCTGAAAAACATAGGCATCTGTCGAAGATTTCCCAGAAGACTTAAATTCCAATTCAGTAAGTTTGTTGTCTCTGAACAGATCATCAATAGCTTTAGCAATTACCCAGACAGAATCATAAGCATAGGCTCCAACTATGCCAATGTTCTCAGAGTGAGTTACATTTGGATACAATCTCATGAATTTCTCCTTCCATCTCCTGCTGATATTCTCAAAGTGTGGAGTATGTGTAATGCTTGTGCGAACCCCAATGACTCCTTGCATTGAATCCATGGTTGTATCATCCGGAATATCCAAAGAGCTCGCTACCCACTCTGTTACAATCCAAACCCAACCCTGCTGCTTCATAATGCCTAATTGATTTGCCTCCAAAAAGATTTTCTGGGCCAATCCATAACCAGTATGTACAACAAACACACGACTCCTGGTCTTGTCGTCTTCTAGTTTGTTCTGAATATCTTTCCATGAAAAGTTATTGAAAGACTCGTTAGATACTGAAAACTTTTGGACTATTCTGGCAGAATTTCCTTCGAGTGCATTGTGTAAGGCCAGCATCCCGCTGATACCCACTTCATTGTCTTCATATATGAGCACTATTTCTCTCCAATGAAAATTGGCGAGCAGGGCAGCTATTGCCTTCATTTGCACTGCATTCCTACCAGTCATCTGAATTGAATAGTTAGAATGTTTGATGGACATGGATGGATCATTGTCAGCAAATGTAATGAGTGGCACTTGTGCAGAATCAGCTAGGAAGGACACAAAGTTGGAGACTTGTGCTGTCATGGGTGCCAATACAGATACCACGTTCGCTCTGAACAGTTTCAGCACTGCAAAACCAATTTCAATTAGGTTTTAGAGCAGACTCATCTCTGGGAGGGAAAAATACAAAACAAAATAAAAAGGAAAGAATTTTTTTTACCATTCCCTGCATCTATGAGAGCAGAACTCCCTATCTCTGTAGTCTCAAACTGAAGAAGGGTCCCATTAAGAATGTTGGGATCGTTGTTAACATCTTGAATGGCCAATTGTATGGCTACATTCGATTGCTTACCCCTATAGCTTCCTAAATCAAGAACTCCACCAATCCTCACGTCTGGAGGCCTTGCATCACACAATTGCATACAGAGAACAAGGAAAAAAAACAGGCGCCTCAAACCAAAACTCCACACATCACAAGTAGTACAATCAAGAACCATTATTGAGAATTAGACAATCCGCACCAGCTGTGGATATGAAACATGAATTCAGACAAGATAAAAGAAGAAAGGAATTTATATAAGTAATTTTATGTTATGGTCTTCTCCTCTATTTTCAGACTCTCACGCGCTTGGATACGTTGCTTAGCAGGAATCAAATGCGTAGTTGTTGACATTACCAGTTCTAAACGGTGGAGAATGTTTTTGGGTTGCTTACAGACTGATTTTCCTGAGTAAAAACAAATTAGCACTCAAATTTTCCGGCGAGGCCATAGTTGACTCAATTTGTAATCCTCAAATCTTAGAAGTCAAATATTTCTATATCGTTCTCATATATGAAAAGGTAAGGATGGGAGTTTTCTTCACGGCTGCCTAAATTTGATGGCAGTATGTCTGTATATAGATATTTATCTATAAAATTTTAGAAAGATTGTATTACATCAAGGAGGGATTTTGATTAGATTGTAGAATTATTTTGATATATATAATTTGACTGTGCCAACCATTGACAGACTGGATCAACCGTCAAATTTAGGACCCAGGCCTGTCTTCTAGAATATGAAGCAATCATTGTGAAATCATTTTAATACGTAGAAAGAGATCTATATAGATTGTGAGTTTTGGTTGGCTGGTTATAAAATAGTTATTGGCACGCCACGCATTTATTAGTTTATCTCAAATTTGTTTACGGTTTTAGTAAACTGTATGTTTAGCTATTTTAAGAGATAATTAAATATTGTAATTTAATCGATGATACAAAGGTCTAAGAGTAGACTAAGTGTACTAAGACCAATCAATTCTTATTTATTAAGATTAGTTAAATTAATTTACTTGATAAATATAAATGAAATTTCATTAAGGATTAAATGTATGGAGTAAGAATAATTATATTTTAAATAATAATAATGAAGATAGCTTTTTAAGTTTTTAATTAAAAAATAATTATCATTTGACGAAGGAAATGATTTTTTTGTGTTTTAAAATATGAAAGTATTTTAGATATTCATGTATGTAGATTAAAATCAAAATATTCTTCTCTATTTCATGGTTGAGTTTGTCATTTGAATCAAACTTTGCATCTATTTACTCATTTTGAGGTGTTTTCTTAGCTTAATACCTTGTAAAACTTTAATATTGCTGATCTAAATATACTTTTCCTTTGTTACAGATTCTTTGTGGAGGAAAAAGAGGCATTCTCAAGCAAGACTTGGAGCTATTGTAATCTACTTCAGAGATTGAATAATAGATTAATTCTTGGTGGAGTTTTTTAACCCGAAAGGGTTTTCTCCATGGTACATGCTTGTGTAATCTTTCTAATATCATGTCTACTTCTTCTATCAACTTCTGTCTACATTCTACAAATAATAAAATGGATTAATCAGATATCACCCACAAAGAATTTGTAACAAAGGAAAAGTATATTTAAATCAACAATATTAAAGTTTTACAAGGTATTAAGCTAAGAAAACACCTCAATTTTCAACATTTGGTATCAGAGTTGAGGTTGGGTAGAGTATTGGGACGCCTTTCTCTTAAAAGATTGGAGGTTTTTTGGCTTAGTGGGAGCTTTTATTATTTTTGTTATTTGTTGATTTCGAAATTAAGTTTTTTTACAATGAATTCTCGGTTAGATATTGAAAGGTTCAATGGTTCTAACTATGAAATGTGGAAATTAAAAATGGAAGATCTTCTTGAAGAAAGAGATCAGTGGTTAGCAGTTAATAATGAGACAAATACACCTACAACTATTTCAGATGCAGATTGGGCTAAGTTAGGTTAGAAGGAAAAAGGAACAATTAGGTTATGTCTTGTTGATGCGGTTCTCTTGAATGTTTCAGATGAAAATACTGCATATAAATTGTGGAAGAGAATAGGGGATATTTATAAAACTAAGAATCTCACCAATAAGTTGTATCTGAAAAATATTCATTAAAAATGAAAGATGGTGAATCTGTTGCACAACATTTAAATGCTTTCAATTTAATTCTCAGCCAGTTAGCATATGTAGATGTAAAGCTAGAAGATGAGGATAAGTGCATTTTGTTGCTTTGTTCTTTACCAGATTCTTGGGAAAATCTAATTGTTGCAATTAGTGGTAATGGTGTAGATCCAAAGATGGACAACATTATTCCTACTCTCCTATCAGAGGAGATGAGGAGGAAGTATAAGGAGGAAATCCAAGATGCCTTGTTTGTAAAAGGTAGGCCTAAGAAAAAGAACCTAAGGGAAACAAGGAAGGGAAGGGTAAGTCAGAAGGACGAAGTAAGGTAAAGTGTTGGAACTGTGGGAAACCGGGACATGTGAAGAAGGATTGTAAGAACAAGAAAGAAAGTTTTGATTCTTCTACAAAGGAGTCCTCAGATGACAGTAATGATGCATTGGTTATTTCAGCTAATATTATTTGTGATAACTCTTTGCTTCTTGTTTCAGAGTAATCTTCATGGAGAGGATGGTAGTCACGATGCCAAGTGTAACTCGGTACCATGGTTCACTAGGACTTGTTGGCAGTGACTTGGATGCATCATTGGTAAGGTTATCTCCACGTGATTAGAGATATGGTTTCTTGGTTTAGAGTGTATTTGTTATAATGTCATGTTTTACTCTTGATATGCATTTAGAGTTTGGCATATTACATGGTTCTCTTGAGATTAGGATGTATAAGTATGTTATGATGCATGTGATCTCCTAAGAGGATATGGTTAGATCATGGATGTCATGTTTATGTTCAGGGTTGGAGCTTTGACATTGATCTTGTGTAGTTCTCTTACGTATTGGGTACATTAATCATTTTCTTGATTACTTCATGAAAGTGTTGTGTTGCATTTGGAGTTTGGCATGGATTGGTTGGTTATAGGCCCTCATGGATACTTGGAGAAATAGGTGAGGTTGGAATCTCTTTTGGGAAGAGATATTTGTTGGAATGGTTACTTGTAAGAAAAAAAAATCAACATAAAAGACCAAGGAGCCTACACCTTGGTTGAACGTGAGTTCAAAACACTCGGTGGTTTAGCATACCTCTAAAGAGGCGGTTTGGATACAAAGACTTGGGAAAGGTATTGGTTTGGTTGATAATGGGAAGGTATTAATTGAGAAAGTTAACACTTTAATTAATATTATAGATTATCTTATGAAACCATACAGATAAGTTCTCTTTGTTTTAATCATTTTCTTGGAAGCTTCATGATTATGTAGGTTACATTTGAAGTTAGCATGGATTGATTAGTTGATGCAAGAATGTCATTGGCCTTGAGTCTTGTACTTATTTTATTATTCCTTGTTTACAATAATTGCAATGTATAATGTCAAGTGGGAGAATATTGGAAATAGGATGCCATTTAATTGCAATCCTAAACATTATTTATTTCACCATATATCCTAAGTCCTTAGAATGTGTTCAACAACACTAGGATTAGGAAGAGAATAATATTTGATCAAATAATCATGCTAATTGACATTTGTAATTAATTCTAAATTTTAAAAGCATGTGTGCATGCCTTGGAATTAGCTCCTACAAAATAGGAGCACATGGGCTCACATATGGTATGTGACAACTCACCTTGAGTTCATTTAACTGGTTGGTAAATTGAGTACACTTCAAGAATGCATCCTAGGCTCCTACATTATAGGGATTTTGATTTATGCATGTTAAGTACCTATAAAATTGGGTTTGAAGTTCAGTTGAAGTTTAGTTGAAGTTCAGTTCAGTTCAGTTCAATTCAGTTGAAGTTTAGTTGAAGTTCAGTTTAGTTCAATTCAATTCAGTTGAAATTCAGTTCAATTCAGTTGAAGTTCAGTTGAAGTTCATTTTAGTTCAAGTTCAGTTCAATTCAGTTCAGTTCAGTTTAGTTTAGTTTAGTTTAGTTTAGTTTAGTTTAGTTTAGTTTAGTTTAGTTCGGTTTAGTTCAGTTATCTTCAGTTAGTTTTAGTTGAATGCTAGTTGACTTCAGTTAACTTGGAATGCATGGCTAATAACTTGAGTTTCATGAAAGATAACAGGGACTACTTTCAGTTAACAGATGGAGGATCATGCATGCACATTATTTTGCATGAATGGTGTTGAGAAATGTTTCAGTTAACAAGAAATATCTTGGACCCACTTTGGGCACCCAAGTTGGCTTCTTGGAATTAGCTCCTTTACATGTTGAGATATTTCTGAAGGCTTAGTTAAGTGAGGCCCTCTTTTAGGCGCCAACTTTGAGGTTGAAGCCTTAAGATATTTATAGAATAAAGGTTGAGTTATGACTTCAGTTTGGGACGCCCAAATGGATGAAGGAGTTGATTTGACAATTTTCTTCACGACACAACTCTACTTGCATGAGATAGGCGTACCTTCTA
Organism: Sequoiadendron giganteum; assembly: GCA_007115665.2. Classification (NCBI taxonomy): domain Eukaryota; kingdom Viridiplantae; phylum Streptophyta; class Pinopsida; order Cupressales; family Cupressaceae; genus Sequoiadendron; species Sequoiadendron giganteum. The sequence goes on along the minus strand of CM021100.1, from coordinate 420,180,177 downwards.
GGGTTAGGTCTTGAGCATTGTTATTGTAACTCATTTGGAGTTTACAATGTTGATTAAAGTCAATTTATCTCAAGCAAGTTGTAGAGAGAGTTGGTATGTTTTATTGCAGGTTGTGAAGAAGTTTTGGTGAAGGAAAAAGAGGCATTCTCAAGCAAGAATTGGAGCTATTGTAATCTAGTTCAGAGATTGAATAATAGATTAATTCTTGGTGGAGTTTTTTATCGGAAAGGGTTTTCTCCACAGTACATGCTTGTGTACTCTTTCTAATATCCTGTCTACTTCTTCTATCAACTTATTTCTACATTCTACAAACAGTAAAATGGATTAATCGGATAATCACCCACAAAGAATCCGTAACAAAGGAAAATTATATTTAGATCAGCAATATTAAAGTTTTACAAGGTATTAAGCTAAGAAAACACCTCAATTTTCAACACTATTGACACAAACTCAACCTTTGACAATATCTAGATTCCACTCGTTGAACTCTCAAAGAAACATATTTCTAAATATTGATGTCTTCTTTCTCCTTTTTAGGGATTTTTCTTTCAAGTTGACACTATTGTAAAATACCTTAACAAGAAGCATGCTTAAAACATGCATATGAATTATAGAATGTTTGCTAGGTGATTCACATGTGATAGGATGAGTATGATCAAATATGCTAAATTCCTTGCTTGATTTGACTGTGGATGGAAATAATTGTTTATATGATAATTGGTGGTTGTCTCTTTTATAGATGGATTCCTAATATGAGATAAATGCTTTTTATACATAAAAATAACACCAAAGTGTGAAGATTTGTATAATGTTGGTTAGAGACCACAATGTAAGAATCTACACAAAAATTAAGTTACACACACCCAAATCATTAAGTTTACTTGCAAAATTTAGGTTCTATGCCAAACTAGGGATATTTAGCACACCATTGATCCCCTTCACTCATCTATCAAGGATTCAAATTAAAATTCTTCCATTTCCAACAATCTTTAGATAAGAATATTTTTCAAGGTACACACCCACCATCATACTTGTCATATTTTGAGAACTAGCCCTAATGTGAGGTCATATGGAAAGAGCACAAAAGTCTATCAACCATGCATCACTTGATGCATGTGTATCTAGAGTTGTGAAAAAGACATCACTAGCACACTAGTAGGAATTTTATAGCTCATCATCAAAATCAATCTTCTTCTTTCTCTCCTCCTTGAAATCTCTTATAAAATGGTTAGGCTTGATGCATTTCCAACATTTTTCCTTATTCTTACTAGGATATTTGAATCTAGACTTGTCTCACTTCTTCTCCTTCCTATATTTCTTTCTCTATCTTCTATAAATAGATAGGGCATCTTCGGAAAACTTAAAATTCTTTCTTTGTATCTCTTTAGCAATTAATGATGCCACCATCTCATCCATTTTTAACTTGGTATTAGCGACCCCAATAACCATAACAAGGTGGTCCCATGAATCTAGAAAAATCATAGAAAATTCATATGCTAATCCTTCTCCATCTTCACCCCAACATAGTGTAATTGGATCACAATCATATGAAAGAATTTAAATGTTTGTCCATACAACTACCATGTCCTCCATCTTAAGTATATACAACTTATTTATGAGGAAACTATTGTTTACCAAGGATTTAGTCAAATAAATCTCTATAGATTCTTCCAAAGGTTTGTTGCAGTAGTCTCTTCATGCACATCCATAATACTAAATTGGCCAAATAGAGGCAAATGATACCCATAGTTTTTATACTCATTTTGACCATGTATTCTTGTGAAATAGAAGCATGTTTGGATTTGGATACTATAGTCCATATATCTCTATCCATGAGTCTATCCTCCATCTTGAGCTTCCAAAGATTAAATTTTGTTCTTGAGAACTTCTCCATTTCTATCCTTAATGTGTTTATCATTTTTCTTGTAGCAAGATCTTTTTCTACGTAAGCTTTCAATTCAAGATTAGTAAAAAATCCGTGTCCCTAAGACCTAGAATCTAAGGTGATTAGGCTTTGATACCAAGTGAAAGGAAGAAAATGTGAAAAAAATGTTTCCTACACTAATTTATGAAAGGAGTTATGTCAAAATAAATGAATTTTTTGTAATTATATGAAAAAATATACAACAAAATAATATACCATAATATAGTGACTTATGTAGGGTAAGTGCACAAAGTTGTGAGTCAATTAAGATGTCACTTTTGTTTCTTTTATCTGAATTAAAAATTTGGACCAAGCCTATATGGCGAGCACTAAATATAACGATCGTCAAATGTGAATGATGACTTTTTAAAATGTATTTTATTTCTCTTTATTTTTTCCTTTGTCTTTGTCTTTGTCTGTCTTTCTTTGTTAGTGAAAGTATAAGTTGGCATTTTCATATGGACATTTAATTTCTTATTTTTTAAGTTATATTTTATGTATATAATTTTAGGATCTTTGAGAGTGGTTTTGGATCTCTTGGAGTTATAATGCAAATTCTAATTTTTGGAAGATCTTATAGTTTTTTAGTAATCACCATGTCAAATTTTAGTAATCACCATATCAAATTTCAGTAATTAGCAAGTTGTATCATCTTTCTCTCTCTATCTCACTTATTGTTTATCTCTTATATATCTCTCTCTCTACTTCTATCTATCTCCCAGTGCTCTCCCTCCCTAGTTCTATGTCCATCCTTCTCACCCCATCCCTCTCTACATTTGTCTATCTCACCTCTCTCTCTCTATCTCTACTTATCCCTCCCTCCTTCCCTCTCTCAACCTCCCCACCTTCCCTTTTTGTATCACATCAAAGAGAGAGAGAGAGAGAGAGGTGGGATAAAGAGAGAAGTAGAGATGGAAGGAGAGAATGAGAGAGAGAAGGATAGGTGACATAGAGAGTAGAGAGATAGAGAGGTGACATAGAGAGTAGAGAGATAGAGAGAGAGTGGTAGGGAGTGATGGAGGAAGAGGCAGGTAGAGAGAGGGAGAGGGGAGATAGAGAGTAGAGAGGGAAGGAGAGAGGGAGGGAGAGGTAAAAAGGGAGATAGAGAGAGAGAGAGAGAGGGAGGGGTAGAGGAGAGATAGAAAAGGGGGAGGGAGAGATCCAAGGAGAGAGGGAGAGAGATAGAGATAAATATATATAGAGAGAAGAGAGAGTGGGAGGGAGTGATGGAGGGAGAGGTAGAGAGAGAGAGGGAGAGGGGAGCTAGAGAGTAGAGAGGTAAGGAGAGAGGGAGGGGGAGGTATAGAGGGAGAGAGAGAGAGAGGGTAGAGGAGAGATATAAAAGGAGGGAGGGAGGGAGAGAGATAGAGATTAAGATATAGAGAGATAAGAGAGAGAGGTAGGGAGTGATGGAGGGAGAGGTAGGTAAAAATAGAAGGAGAGACATATAGATAGATAGACAGACAGAGACAAACAAACAGACAAAGAGGGACAAAGACAAAGACAAAGATAAAGACATAGAAAGAGACATAGACAAATATAGAGTTAGAGATAGAGATAGAGATAAAGACAAAGATAGAGACAAAGAGAGAGAGGAGGGAGGGAGGGAGAGGTAGGGATAAAGAGTTGAGTAGAGAGAGTAGAGAGGGAAGGAGAGAGATGGGGGATGGAGAATTGAGAGAGAGAGAGGTGATAGAGAGATGTAATAGAGAGAGAAGTAGAAATAGAAGGAATGTGGAGAGATTTAGAGAGGGAAGGAAGGTGGGATGGAGAGAGAAAGAGGTATAGAGGGATAGGTAGGTAGAGATAAGTAGAGAGGGAAGGAAAGATGGAGGGAGAGGTAGGGATAGAGAGAGAGATGAGGAGAGGTAGGAAAATAGATAGAGGGGGAGATAAAGAGAATTAGAGAGGGAAGGAGAGAGGTAGGGAGAGGTAGGGGAGGAGTGAGAGAGAGGTGAGATAGATAGAGAGGAGGGAGGGAGAGAGAGGGGAGGGAGGGAGAGGGATAGGTGAGATAGATAAAATTAGAAAGAGGGAGGGGGAGATAGAGAGAAGGAGAGAGGGAAGGAGAGAGGGAGGAAGAGAGAGAGAGGCGAGATAGAGAGAGAGAGAGAGGAGGGCAGGAGAGAGAGAGGTGGAGGAGGCAAAGAACGATGGGGATGATAGAGAGAAGAGGAAGGAGAGAGAGGGGAGAGGGAGGAGACGAGAAGGAGAGAGGTGACACAGACATACAAGTAGATGGTAGGGAATGATGGAGGGAGAGGTAGGTAGAGAGAGAGCCTAGGGGAGATAGAGGTAGAGAGGGAAGGAGAGAGAGAGGGGGATAGGGGAGGGAGATGTAGGGAGGGAGAGAGAGGTGATATAGACATAACTAGAGTGGTAGGGATGATGGAGGGAGAGGTAGGTAGAGAGAGAGCCTGGGGGAGATAGAGGTAGAGAGGTAGGTATAGAGTGGTATGGAGTTAACAAGGTAGAAGTAGGTAGAGAGAAGTAGAGAGAGAAGGAGAGATGGAGGGAGAGGTAAGGATGGAGAGAGAGGTAGGTAGAGAGAGGGAGGGCGAGATAGAGTAGGGAGGGAAGGAGAGAGAGAGCAATAGGTAGGGAGGGAGCAAGAGAGGTGAGATAGAGAGAGGGTGGGAGAGAGAAGGAAGCAAGGGAGAGGTAAAGAGGGAAAGGTGAGATAGAGAGAAGTAGAGAGGGGAGGAGAAGGAAGGGAGAGAGAGAGGGGGGGAAGAGGGAGGGAGAGAGAGGTGATATAGACAAAAGTAGGGAGGGAGGGGGAGAAGGAGGGAGGGAGATCAAGGTGAGATAGATAAAAGTAGAGAGAGAGAGGAAGTGATTTAGGGAAAGGTAGGTAGAGAGAGGGAGATAGGAGATATAGGTAGAGAGATAGAGAGGTAGGTATAGAGAGAGTGGTAGGTCATTATAGAGAGAGAGGTAGGTAGAGATAAGTAGAGAGGTAAGGAGAGATGGAGGGAGAGGTAGGGATGGAGGGAGAGGCAGGTAGGGAGAGAGGGGGAGATAGTGAGAAGTAGAGAGGGAAGGAGAGAGGGAGGGAGAGGTAGGGAGGGAGGGAGAGAGGTGAGAGAGAGGTGAGATAGAGAGAGAGGGAGAGGGAGAGAGGGGATGGAGGGAGAGGTAAAGTGGGATATGTGAGATAGAAAGAAGTATATAGAGAGAGAGAGAGAGTGGTGAGATAGAGAGAAGAGAGAGACAGTGTATGGGGAGATAGAGATAAGTAGAGAGGGAAGGGGAGAGGGAGAGGGGGGAGGAAGGAGGGATATGTAGGGAGGGAGAGAGAGGTGAGATAAATATAAGTAAAGAGGGAGGGGGGAGAAGGAACTAAAATCATAGAGAGAGAGAGAGGGGGGAGGGGACAGGGAGAGGGGGAGGGAGAGAGAGGGGAGGGGGAGGGAGAGAGAGGGGGGGAGAGGGGGTGGGTAGGGAGTTATAGAGGGAGATATAGGTAGAGATAAGTATAGAGGGAAAGAAGTATGGAGGGAGAGGTAGGGATGGAGAGAGAGTTAGGGATTGAGAGAGGTAGGTAGAGAGAGGGAGGGGGAGATAGAGAGAAGTGGAGAGGAAAGGAGAGATAGAGAGAGAGAGTGTGTTTGGTGAGATAGAGAGAATTAGAGTGGGAAGGAGGGAAGGATGAGAGAGAGGTGGGGAGGAGGGAGGGTGATGTAGGGATTGAGAGAGGTGAGATAGAAAAAATCAAAGAGGGAGGGGGAGGAGGGAGGGAGAGGAGCATGAGATATAAAGAAGTAGAGAGAGAGACTATCTCACCTATCCCTCTTTAACCTCTCCCTCCCTCTCTCCTTCCCTCTCTACTCTCCATCTCCCCTCCCTCTCTCTACCTACCTCTCTCTCTATTGCTATCTCTCTCACCTCTCTCTCTCTATCCCTACCTCTCCTTCCCTCTCTACTTCTCACTACCTATCTATCCCTCTTTACCTCTTTCTCTCTCCCTCCATCCCTCCTTCCCTCTCTCAATATCTCCACTTTCCTCCTTCCCTCTCTACTTATCTCTCTCTCAACTCTCTTTCCCAACTCTCTCTCTCTATCTATCTAACCTCTCTCTCTCTCTCTCTCCCCCTTCCACCCACCTTCGCTCTCTACTTCTATCTATCCTATCCATCTATACCTCTCTCTCTCTCTCTCTCTCTCTCTCTCTCTCTCTCTCTCTCTCTCTCTCTCTCTCTCTCTCTTCCTTCCACCCACCTTCACTCTGTACTTTTATTTATCTAACCTATCCCTCTATACCTCTTTCTCTCTCCCTCCCTTCTTCCCTCTCTCTCTCTCTCTCTCTCCTTCCCTCTCTAGTCTCTCTATCTCACCTCTCTCTCCCTAACTATCTCTCTCTCTTGAGAGGTAGGGAGAGAGAAAGGTGAGATAAAGAGTAGAGAGAGAGAGATAGAGACAGGAGAGGGAGATGGGAGATAGAGAGATATAGAGAGTGAAGGAGGGAGGAAGGGATATTGAGAGTATAGAGGGAAGGGGAGAGAGAAGTATCGATAGGTAGAGAGGTATTTCTTGAGGTCAATGGAGAGAGAGTCAAATAAAGTAATTGAGATAGTGCGAGAGAGGTCTAGAGCATAAGAAATAAACAATGAGTGAGATAGAGAGAGAGAGATGATACAACTTGCTAATTACTGAAATTTGACCTCCTAATCACTGAAATTTGTTGACATGTTTACTTAAATTTGATTAAGTCTAAAAAAATTATAAGATCTTCTAAAAACTATAATTTGCATTATAACTACAAGAGATCTGAAATCACTCTTAAACATCCTGAAACTATATACATGAAATATAACTTAAAGTATAAGAAAGAAAAAAATTGTTTCATGTATATAGTTTTATTTACAAAGAAAGACAAAGACAAAGACAAGTAAAACAATAAAGACAAACAAAATGTATTCTAAAAATTCATCATTCACATTTGGCAAGCACCAAATTTGGCACTCACCAAATTGCTTGCATTGGGAAATACCAACTCTTTGGGTTGGATTTTCCTTGGGAATCCAACCCAAAGGGTTGGATGAGCATTTCATGTCAAAGATGTGTTTTCTTGAAAAAGTAACAAAATTGCACACATTTTTGGTTGTGCTCTCCATCGATTTTGCACATGTTTCAATGCAAATTTATAAAAATACCATGATGATGTTAAGCTCTCTCTTAGCTATCTAACCATTTTTTTTTTTCATATTTTGATTATGTTAAGTTTTTCATCTTTAAATTCTTTTGTTAGTTTGTCTATTTTTTGTCAAAAACCAACATGTTCTGGTTTGGTTATAGTTTTTTAGTCGTTCATCAAATTTTGAAACAAATTACATTTTTTAGAAACTAGACTCCATTCTACAGATATTGGAAAAAAATGATTTTTGATTAGTTTAGAAAAAATTTAGGGGGGAGCATTCTCAAATTTTTTCTTTTCAGGATGTGCCCACTTCAAAAATCAGTAAAAAAAAATATATTCATTAAAAAATTAGTCAAAAAAAAAAAAACTGGTATAAACTACATGGTGTTAGCTAATTTCTCACTAAAGCGAATTTTGAAATTCTAAAAAAAAATTAACATTTTAGGGGGAGCACAACAAATGCAATATTATGTTTTTTAATAAAAATAAGACCACTTTGTGTGCTCCCCCTTTTTCAGACCCTTAATCTGCACTACTTTAAAACAAAAGTAGTTTAGTAAGTAGATTCAGAGCACTACAACTCTTTTTCTTGTTGCATCTTCAAAATTTGAGCATAACTATCTTCATTTTCTCGTCGAACATCAGACTTTGTTGATTTTAGAAAAAAAGTGGCATCTTAAGACTCCCTTTTCTTATCACATATGTGTGCACTTACCCTATAGGAAACCCCTTTTAAGATAAAAACCCACACTCCAAAACAACTCAATGTATTATTCAGTAATCAAAGGTTACAATACATTTTTATAGTCTAAGCCTTTATAGGACTATCACCAACCAAAGATCTAGAGTAGTTTTAGTCACATATACATTAGCTATAAAATCCACTCAAAACCTCCATATCAAACACCCAATAAATAGGTGACACAATATATGAAAAAATAAAATGGTAATTAATAAAATCATGAACTAAAACCACCCAAATTGTGGTTCAAAGTAACATATTCCTTCCACCTATTATAATCTCATCATAATATAATAATCTTGGAAACTCCATTTTGACTACATTATTTGCATCCAAATATGCCTTATCACACATGTAATTAGTTGGTCAACAAGTGTAACTCCTTACAACTATTTTATGTGCCCTAGATATTTTTACATTTCTAATGTGGGAGGCCTAACTTTTAAAGGCCACAAATTTTAATCTATGAGTTAGTTGGGGTCCTTTTTAAACCATAGAGATCAAAGATACTACATATTGAGAATCCATATAAGCAATAGAAAGCAACTCAAAATATTTATTTTGGCCTAAAATAAACTGTATAACCTAACAATTGAGTTTTACTATTTATAGCCTAAAAATTGCATTATTTATAATCTTTACATTAAGGACAAGGTTGAGACAAAATTTCCAAAAAAATTAACCCTTCACATAAATTCATGTTAACATTGCATACACATGTACAAATTTTAAAACACACAAACATGATTCTCTAAAATGTGTATCAAATTTTAGTTTTCAAAAGATTAATCAAGAGATAAAATTGAACCATGCAAGTAGGTAGGGTATAAATTACCACTAAATAAATATGAGAGATATTATTATAAATATTTAATTGGTATCTGTTATATAAAAGTGCCTTGATCACATGGAAAACTAATTCAAACATTAGACCTTACATACAAACACATTTGCAAGTCCAAATATGAGAACTAAGCATGTAGTTGAAAACCATAAATGTGGTGCTATGACATATAAAATGTATACATATATATATTATAAATATTCATAATTAAGTATACTTTGAATTCCCATAGCTAAAAAATACAAATCCATATGATATATTAAAGTGGTTTGTTCAAATATGCTTTGAAATAGTTTTACAAACCCCTACAAGGACTAATTGACTAATATGATACCAACTAGAAAATGTAGACTCAATAATACATATGGTATATTTATGGAACTTAAAATAATATAGATAACTATGGATACAAGTGTATCGTGAAGAAGATTCTACATTCAAAACCCTCTCCAGACTTGCAACACATGAAAGTATGAAAAAAAAAATTAAATATAAGGTTTGATATCCTAAAATAAGATCAATTATTGGGAAAAAAAGAATTTTTAATAGGACATGTCCAAGAACAACTGACCATAATTATATATATATAACCCTAAAAACTATAGGATTTACAACCATTATCACAATATTAAGGCTTTGCATGATACCCTAGATCTTATTTCACTTGCAATATGAGGACACAATAAAATTTAATTTTACAAGTACATAGAAATTCTCTTGGGATTTGCTTCATGCAGGAATAGAGAGAAACATCTTACAATTATGTAATCAACTACCTCTAGAGAGATCACTCTTCTTGACAATTTTTAGTTCCATTAAATTTTAAAATATCATCCATGTCTTGATCCTTGATCCTAGTTATTCTATAGTAGACATCATAAGCATGGTCATATCTCATTAAATTATCAAACACAACCTTTATCATGATTTATCTTGATCTCAATTAGTAATTATTTATTAAATCCTTAGCTACCTATAATTAACTTGTCATTTACATTCTCATCTCACGAAATATCCCCAGATTAACTACATTTATTATCACTCTCCAACTATGAACAAAATTATAATATATAATGCTCTACATATTTTAAATGAACAAGAAAACATTTATTAAATATGTTAAATCTATTGAGAAGATCAATCTCTGAAAATTCAATAGAAACAACACAAACTCAAGCAAATAATATGCGTGCACCTTGTTTTGGTGTTTCCAAATGATTCCTTAATATTCTTTAAAGATCAACCATGTCTCATGCTCAAGGATATTAGGATATTGGCCATCAAATAGGAAATTTTATATTAATAATAATTTTTGTTTTACTTCAATCTCTACAAAACCTAGGCAGGTTTCCCTTATGATACCATTTAAAGATATGCACTACAACATAAAATTATATCTTGTAGATTGATCACATACACTTATGACAAGGATTCTCATAATACAATAATAAAATCTTTGAAATCCTTGAAAACTTTTAAGACCCTAATGAGATATTACAATAATTACAAATAAGTTAAAATTGGCTCATGATTTCCCATTTTAGATTTTTTTCTAGGACTTGAGAGGATTATCCTATTTTGGTTCATGCCTATCTAGGGTCACAAAGTCCTAAAATCTTATACATAATTTCCTCACAACAACATAACACACTTTGATAGTCAATAAATTGATATTACCTTGTAATAACTAGACTAACTAAAGGCCCATAGTATGATGTTTCTTAAAAGGTCATTTGCAATCACAATATCATATGTATTTTAATGAAAGTAATCATTTCATTCATTAAACATAAGCAATTAATGAAAACAAAGAATGCAATTTAAATTTGCATTGAAGAACTCAATAATACTTGATTATTTTATTCATGAAAGATTATTTTACAAAGATATATATAATTAACATACCGAGAGAATGTATTCATATATGCCTCAATCAAATATGCATCATTGTTACATGAAAATTTTATAAACCTTGACAACAAACCCTAACAAAACTTTATAAACTAGAAGTTTTTTCCCAATTTATAATTCTCAAAACTTTCAGAGGAAAATAAGCTCATATTAAATAGAAAAGGATAAGCACTCATGATTAAGAAGAAAAAATAACATTTTCCATATAAGACAAAAAAAAATCAATTACAACTCAGTGGTGCAACAACCTGCAAATATAATAGATTCCTCCTACAACAAAAAAAAAAACAAAATTTGAAGCCATTGAAGAAAAAAATAGATTTGAGTTGTTGATGAAGACAAACTATTGACACCTTTGTAGCTACATGTGATCCTAGAGATTTTGATGAAGTAAAAATGTTGATATGACTATGCTAACCTAGAAAGATAATTTACTCTTGATATATTTTCAATCCATGAAGCATAAATCCCCTTTTAAGGCCACTTGAACTCAAGAAATTTTGCTACCTTATTCACATGTGTAGTGTATTTTTCCTCCAAAATGGCCCTTGTTTCTTTGATAAAGTTATTCATACTTGACTCCAATTTTATAATTTATTCAAGATTTTATTCAAAAAATTTGAATCAAGTTCATCACTTACAAATATTGAAGCATACAAAGAGGGCAATATGTTTACAAAGTTAGATTTACACCTGTGAAATGCTTTAATTTCTCAATCTTCATCCAAAATCCTAGGCATTAATGCCTCCTCCAACTCTTCAAAGGATTTCAACGAGACCCTAATTTGAGAATTCAACTTTATTTGATAAACAACTATGCCATTTAATAATATGATCGCATCATAAGTACTTTCTATTTCTATAGAGGAAAATTTATAATTGAATTTAGACTATTTATATATCCCCTCCATAATTGCCACTTTATGAATCTAATTATTTAATATTTCCTTCTATCATTCCTCATGTTGCAAATAGTTGATGTGTGCCTTTCTCATATTATCACATCAAGCCCAAGTATCTTCTAATTTATGAAGAATTCAAGATAGCTTGTGGCTTAGTAAACCATCAACAAGATTGATCACTTTCTTATTTCTTGAAGCTCTCTAGTTGATTTATCTGCTTCTCCACTCTTCTTTAAAATATTTCTTCAACTATCTTACCCTTAAATATAAATTCTCCTTGTCCTAAATTTATGTATCAACTAGAAACTGGATTGGTGCAGTAGCATACTCTGACACAATGCACTAGGGAGGAGAAAGGAGCAAGTTCACTTTGTTATAAGTTCCTCAAACAATCTGATGTGGTCTCACTATAGCTTCTCATAATCTACTTGTAGCTTCTTGGTTTCAACTTCACTAAATAATGAATTTCTCACTATCAAGTATGTTTCTTGTGGAGAATATGTATATGAAAGTCTCTTGATAATAAGACTATTATTCATCTCCTTAACATCCCTTGAAACCTTAGGATTTATAGTTTCAAGAGAAATTTCCTATATTGCAAAAGTTTCAAACTTTGTGCTAAATCTAGACCCAAAATATAAACCTTTAGCTTGCTCCTCTAATGCTAGCACCTCTTCACCTGTACCTTGCCTCTTAATTGTATCTTATACAATATTTGAGGCAATGCCCCATCTTGGCAATAATAAACAACCACTTTCTTGTACCATTTGTATTCCTTCTTTAGGAGTGATGTTGTTGACATGGAAGTCAACATCTTTAAGAACCTCTTGGGTTATCTTTTTCATTTCTTCCTCTATGACTTCTCTCTTCTAGATCAAATTCTTTAGGAAGCATTCCATCTTATTCTTGATCAATAAGTCTTTGAATTCATTTGAATTAACAAATTCATCATTGGAGAGGAATTTAATGCAAGCTAAAGCTCCCTTACATCATTTATTAATTTTCCACCTTTATTTTAAAGTTCATCAATATTCATGAATATCCTATCTTGAGGGAGATCCTCTATTTGGACTCTTGGCAGTGATATAAGAATTTGATCTATCAAATCAATATTTGGTACATTTTTCCCAATTTATTCAATTTTTTGTATAATCAAGTAAATAGTCAACAAAGGGTTTACCACAACTTGGTTTCTTTGGGAGATACTTCAAGAGAACTTGATGCTTCTAGAAACTCAATTTGCTTCATAGTTTGTTCAATCTCATGTTCCCTTGGCCTTTATTCCTCTTAAACTAGCATTTGTGACAATACAAAAACCCTAGGAGCAAGAATGACATCATTGTCAATCATGGATAATTATAGTTAGCTCACATTTTCTCTATTATTCTCATTTTAGAATTTCTACCCATGCATTTTTCCTTCTTTGTACCTTTGTATTTGAAACAACATTTCTGATTATATCTTCAACTTTATCAAATTCATGGTAAATTTGTGTTATTCCCACCCTTTCTTTGACATTATTTATGAAGTGTTCAGGGTCAAAGCTACTCTTCTTGTCTACCCTCACTCTATAGGGTTGCAATAAGTGATATTTATTTGAACTCTTCCTTGGTAGTAGTCATGAAATCAATAAATACAATCAAGGCTATTAATAATGATTCCTTCTTATTTATCTTGAAGTGGAACTTATCAGTTTCATTCAATTGCCACATAATCTCAAAAAATGCAACTCTATTTGGCACAATTTAAGGTAGGATGTTTGGCTGCACTTGAGTACCATATATTCTGATAATTACAGTATTTGAGTGGAGAAACCAATCTCCCTAATTATGATCAATTCTAACATCAAGTTTTCTTTCCTTGGGTCTCAAGAAATTCATCATTTTGACAACTAGTTGACACTCTTATAACCTAAATTCTCCATGAATAGCAATACAAAACATCCCTCAAACACAATATAATTTATGATTGGACAATGCATATCCTAGATGTGTGTCTACCTTTGAATAGGCAATATAACTCCTTCATTATGAAACTTTAATTTCATTACAACACCCCAAATAGGCCTTCCAATATATAGCAGAATGTGTCATAGCAAAGAATACCATTTAAAACATTTTATTTTGTTAGTAGTTTTCACTTCCATTAAACCCTTGTGAATTTCATTTGATATAAAGGTTCAAAATTCAAAAGTCCTATTTAAGTTTCTATGTTGAATGTCAACAACCAACATCATTAAATGTACAAGAATTTGTGCTTTAAATTTTAGAGCTAAAACCTAACATAAATAAAATTATGTATTCATGAAGTAGCCCTCAAAGATGTCATAATTAAACTCAACTTCATCTATGGAAAACCTCACCATATTCCCATGTCGATCACTTTCTTTGGGATGAGGTAGCCACATGACCATGTAACTATGTTTGTTCCTAGCATTTTCTCCACTCAATGAATCAAAATATATAATGATACTTGCATATGCATTCAAATTAAACACGTCACATATAAATGCTCTATCCAAAATTTTCAAGAGACAACCCTTGTTGTTCAAAGTTACCATAGACTTTGAATCATAATTTTTCTTATTCTATAACAATACCTGAAGAGGTCCCACCTCTAAACCAAGGTGGTTTCTTCCCTAACTAACTCAACCCTACTAATTGATATGTTTGAAAGGATCCAAAATCCTTGTGCATGCTTGGTCTTCTTAGAAGAACTAGTGAATGGAAATCCAACCCTCATTCACAGACTCACAACAATCTGAAAATGCAACCTAGAAATTATTTAAATCTACACCAAAAATCTGCAAGTAATTATGTCTCATATTTCTCATTCAAAAAATAATGAATTGATACAACAACAAAGCATATAACTTAAGTAAATTAGTTTTTAGCCACATAGATTGATGAAAAACCATTACAAAACTGAAATAAATCCATTGTATAACATATGTGAACCCTAATCCTATTCCTGCATAAACACAACAAACAAACACATAGTTAGGTTCATACGCAAGATAAAACAAGGATTCCCCATGAAATCCATTTGTAATGCTCAAAATAGGAAAAATGAAGAACAAGACATAAAAAACAATGAAATCCTAATTAAGCAAGCAAACTCTTGATCCCATGGGGGAATTGGTGCCAATTGGTGTGTCGAAATTGGCCCTTTCCCAACTCCTTTGTAAGTTTTGTGATAATTTGGGCATGATTGAATCTCCTTTATGAGATTTTGGCATAACCTAGCTATGAAATGTACAAAATTAGCTCTCAATGTGAAAAGAGTAACTTTTCTCTAAGTGTGGATGAGGATGAAGTTGAGTATAGTAAGTTTACTCAAATTGTGGATGAAGAATGAGAGGAAGAGTCTCTCATTTATAGATTTCAAATTGGAAGAATGAGAAATATTTGAACAATGTGGGATCATTCAACATCCAATGGCCAAGTGCCACTTGTCAAGATGTGAATGGTTGAGGAATGAGCACATTTTGGTCAATGTGCATGATAAATGCCATTAGGTGGAATTTGAAATTGGGGAAATGGCATGTGAGAGGGAAAAATGAATGAAATAAATGCCACTTGGCTCAATGCACAAGGACATGTAAGAGGAGTGAATGTCTTGTTGGATGTACAGATCCACTTGGATTTTGAATTCAAATTTGAGGGAATATTCCTCCTTTATTCCATGTTGAGAGAAAATAGGCAATTAAATAAATCAAAGTAATTGATTTATTGTGCAAGTTGCATTCTCTAGAGGGTTTTAGTGATTGAGATTAAATTAATCAAGATTTGATCAATTTAATGAGAGATTAGATGATTTGACAATTTTGACTTAGATTTTTGGATGATCTCGCGAAAAGAGAGGACAAGGTGCTTGACAGATCCAAAAATGCCCCAAGATGCCAAAAAACATGTTAAAACGTCGAAAAAGATGCAAAATGGTCCTCGATTGGACAAAAATAGGATCGGGGGACCAAAACCCTAGCTAGACAGCCAAATTAGGTCAAAAAACCCTAATTTACAGGCTTAAATAGACCTTGAGGGGTCACTTTCAATACATTTGCATACTTAGCCTTTATATTTTTTTGCACTTTGAGCTCTGATCCCTGATCGATATGGTGCAACGACAGCTTCCTAGGCACGTTTCAAAGAGAGTACGAGTGCACCACCGACTAGTCGATGGAGGACCCATGGTATGTACGCCCATCCCAACTTTTAATTTCTCATTTTTCATGCATTAAATAGGGTAAAAAACAACTTTAGGTTGAGCAGTGCTATATAGCGCCACTGCAAATGCTCGGTCGGCATCACGTGGTTCTAAACTGGGCCGCATATGATAATAGCATCACACAACGCAGTTTAGGAGATTAGGGTATGCTGGTCAAACTTGGTCATGTGTAAAAATAGCGCCACATGGCGTAGTTAGGGATTTAGGTTTGTCAAAGTCCACCACGCGAAGCAGTTTAGAACTTTACAAACTATGCAGCATTTGCAAACAACGCCGCATTTGTTGTTTCAAATGCGAAAATCCGATGCGAGAGGCTGATTTTTTTACGAGACTTGACACAATGATTTCCCTTGCACAGTAGGAGTTTGATATACTTCATTCAAGGGAGCACAGATGGTCGGTGCTTTGCAGATTGCAGGGTATGCATGTGTACCTTCAGGTGCAGCTTAGTATTCTTGGCCTATAGTTCGTTGCGTACGTCCTTCCTGTTTGGACGCACTTAGGTATGGTAACAGCTTTGGCCAAGCAGTGGCATAGTGAGACTTCCTCCTTCCATCTTCCTACCAGCGAGGCTACCATCACTCTCGAGGATGTCTGGCGCATTCTCTGGTTGCCCATCCACGAAGCTAGAGTGATTTATGATCTAGAGGAGGGCATGGAGGCCTGCTTTGATGTTATGGGTGTTGATGAGATCATCCTTTCTGATGGATAGATTGACTTGGACCGATACCAGGGTAGAGCGCCCACCTACAGGTTTATCATTGCGGCCATTATTTCTGGTCTTGTGGCACTAGATCGATGGGGTCGATACTTCAGTCTAGGCTACGGACTGGTATGGGAGCGAATGTGTGTCTGTTGGGAGTGCTTTGCTTGGGGGCCAGTGATGTTGGCTTCCTTATACAGGGATTTACATGAGTTTTTGTGTCTGGACAGTCGGGCCCTCGAGGCCGGAGTTACTTTGTTCCACATCTGGGCATGGGAGTAGATTTCAGTGCTTTGTCCAAATATTACACTGATCGTTCTTGATATTGATGACCCCATTGTTTGGCGATATGGTGGGGCACAAATCCACTTTACTCACACTGGCACAGGTGGGATCGCCCACTGGTGATGGGTTCTCGATGAGATGAGGGAGTTTGTCTGGAGGCCTTGGATGGGCATAGGCCCATGGTATGATGATATAGAGCAACTATTTTTCACCCGACAGGACTGGTGCAAGGGCACCTATACCTGGAAGAGACAGAGATATGAACCTTGAAGGTTCAACAGATGAATTTGAACTCTTAAATTATATGCAACGAGGAGGTTGCAAAATATGCTAAAATGAGATGTAATGTCACAAGTTGTCCATTTTTATGCCATGTTGGTAATATGATCTAGGTGCATAGGATATAGTGTAGGTTTGGGTCTTATGTTTTTCCTTATAATAAGGTCTCAATTACCATTTGCAATTGTATTTAAAATTTTGATAGGTCAGTTAAAAGGGATCTTTAAAATCAAGTTGTAAAGGGATGGTGATTATGAACAATATTGGCAAAATTGTCATTTTAGAGTATAACTAAAGGTGGTTAAAGTGGTTTGTCGGTTATAAGAGGCATTTGGAGAACATTGGATGGATTTATTAGGATTCAAATATTCCTCTCTTGGTCGAGGCAAGGTTTTTGAACAAGTTTGAAAGAAGTTTCAAATAAAAAGTTGCTGTTTTTTTGAGTTTTTCATAAAGAAATTGCTGATCCCATACGTTGTACGGACTGTATATGTTTTTCCACACTCCAAGAATATAATGGCTGGATAGATAATTGAATAAAATTTATTTTGGCGTTGGAATTGTTTGATTTCATTAATAGTTGAGTGAGATACCCCCATTTTACTATCGGGTGGTCTCAAACCCCATGTTTTTCCTATAGAATTTGTTGATCCCGTACTTGGTATGGTATTTACATTTTTTTTTATGCTTGAAGAGTGTAATGGTTGGAAATTTAATTGAATAATATTTCTTTTGGAGTTGGAGTGGTGACATTTCATTGAGTAATAAGGGAGATATCTTAATTTTACTCCCGAGTGGTCTGAAAACCCTTAAAATCAAGGTTTTGAGCAAAATATGGATGCATCTTCCATTCCCACGATGTAAAATTACCAAATATTGGTGGTATGGAAGGTATGAAGGTGTAATATTATTTCCTAGAGGCCTTTGAGAATTTCAGGCACTTTGGAGGAAAATGGTTCAATGTTTTGGCTTGACATCTCTATGTGGCAAGCCCATTTTGCAAGCAAAAAAGTGAGTTTTTCCTTGATTTTGAAGTATCTGTTTGAAGGGCACTTAGGAATGATGGTAAAAGGTGTGGAAAACCTATAGGAGTTCATTTTTTGGCTTTCGGGTGAAGGGGAGAGCCTAGGTAATCAAGACCCAGGTGTAGGTTTGTGAATTAGGCCTCTTGGAGTAGTGGTAGAAAGGGCCATTGTGAGTGATGCCTTGACAGTCAAGAGGAAAGGTTTTGGAACTTTGTAGGGGTCCATTTTGGATTTCTGAATCCATAGTTTTTGTGTCTTGAAAGTCCTCCATGTGGGTTTTATATTGACTGTCCTACCAAGTAAGGCTACTAGCCTTTTGACAAAAAGGGGTCTAAATCACCATAGTGTTGGGTGTTTGTTGAAACCTAAGTGCTAGAGGGTCTTTGCCATCATATTTGGGTGTTTTGTATCCCTGCCACTTTACATAGAGGTAGTTAGAGAGGTTGAGTATTATTGACAACATTATAGACAGGCTGTGCCAGCAGCAGGTTGGGTGCCTGACTACTCTCAGCAGACAGGGATGAGGCCACCAGAGGGTCACGGTGATAGGCCAAAGGTTGAGGGGCACAACTAGCAGGGCTAGCCCTTCAATCACAGGTATTTTTCATTTTTGATTCATGGGCTCTAATTATTGCCCCTATTGTATTATGAATTTTGATGTACACTTGACCCGATTTTGTATCATGAAATTCATACTTTTTTGATGATATATATGAGATGGTTCGATTTATGATATGTCCCATGATGTATGATGTATGGATGCATTTTAAATTTTCTATGAGATTTTATGAGACACTTCTATTCTATGCTCATGCGATACGATGTATGCTTCTATATGATGGATGCATTTCTTTTTGTATCTTTTCTATGACTTTTAATGATTACATGGATGCAACGTATGCTACTATTGGTGTATTGATATGAAAATGATAAATGATATGTGATATGCAAATGATTAATGATGATAATGGATGCTTAATGATTTTTATTATGTCCTTAATGTATGATGTAAAATGAATGTAATGCAATTATTTCTTAAGGTGCTTAGAATAACAAATCTATATTATTCCTCATATCTTAAGATGATGATAATGTGGTATGATCTACATGATATGATATGCACTTATGCTGATGATTTGGTGGATGTAGGGTGTATGCATTGGTGATGCTCTAATTAACTGTCATGATACCATGTTAGTATGGAAAGAAGATAGAAGAACAAGAGATCCCACAAGTCATTTAGAATTATGGTGATTTTCTTACCAGGAGTCGGGATTTTCAAAGGGATAATTACGTTATATTTGATAACACGCATAGGTATGATGCATCAAGGTATAAAGAACCAGGATGGCGTGGTACATAGTGTGATGGACTTTGACTCGAAAATTAGATAGGAGTATTCTTGTTCACACTTAGCATAAAAAACCTTATTCAATATGTAGTTTATACATTCTCAACATCGGACCAAACATAGAAAAGCAAGCCTTCCTATGTGGTCAACAAGATTTCTAAAACATCCTCGCCATAGACCGAACAAAGTATGCATGACTAAGTTATTTTACAAGAGTAATCCACAAGCATAGAAGATATAAAAGATAATGATCATTGCCCCATTCCTTTCTCTCTAAACCTGTTTTGTTTAGGCATCATTGAGAGGTCCTTGAAATGAGCGCAAATAAGATAAGTCAAAAAAGACCAAGATAAAGTAAACAAACAAGCTAGTGTTCTTCATACCGCTAGCCAGGGCTAAACTAAGGTGAGGTACCTAATGTTGATTTCCATCATGGGAAGGATTCATCCTAGAACATGTTGTGATTAGGGTTTGATGAGATTGATTGGATGATAAGCTATTGATACTCCAAGTTGATTAACTTGCATGTTTACTGACTTAGACTTGAGAATTTGACGATTAGGTGTTCACTTTGGAACCTGCTAGACTTGCTTCTGACTAACTCACCAAAAGATGAAAGTGACGATTGATTTATTATGGGTGATGATTATCATGGGTGAAAGTGAGATGAGGTGGGTGCACCATTTTGGATCTTTTAGATATTTGGATGCATTTGATGATTTTGAAATGTTTTGAGGATGTTTTGATTTTTTGGATTTTTTTGACTTTTTTGGATTTTTGAGATTTATGATGAGGAGACTAACTTACAGACCTATCCTAAGGGTCTCGGGAGCTGATCCGTAGATTATCTTTGCCTACGTTATACACATAGAGACCACATAGTTTGACTGACGACAAACTCGATTCGATGATGAGAAAGATGGGTAAACAAATTGCCAGATTGTTGCAACGGACACCTAAAGGATTGACCTAGGGTGTCTTAAGGGATGATCATAGATCAACCTTGCCTACGTTCAAGCTCAGAGATGATGTAGTTCAGACTTATGACAAACTCGATTTGATGATGAGAAAGATGGGAAAATGGATTGCCAGATTGTTGCGATGAACGCCTAAAGGACTGACCTAGGGTGTCTCGGGTGCCTCGAGGGATGATCATAGATCAACCTTGCCTACGTTCAAGCTTAGAGATGATGTAGTTCAGACAAGTCACCAACTGACAAGACTCAATGATGAAATTTTTTGAAGACTTTTAAAAAATTTTGGTGTTTTTGGATTTTTGAGAGTTTTTTGAATGGTTTTGGTCTTTTTCAATTTTAAGGAAGATCCCAAGAATATACACGAATCCAATCCGATGCAAGTACAGGAACATGCCCCTAGCATAATGCAATAGACTAGTTCGATAAAGGTAGGACAAACTGACCTTAGGAATATGCCAAGTTTAACTATGGTGGAATATGATATGAGCACAAGATCAGGCTATGGTATAGATGCAAACAAATGGTGGGAGGATAAATGAAATGTGATGGATAAGTGAGTGCATGAAATAGGCCATGATGATCCTAGTGGATAGAGAGTTTTTTATTTATGCTTGATGCCTATTTTCCAGGTTTTCACCAAGGTACTTGTCCAAAGTGCCACCGAAGTGGTTTTCACCAGAGGACGATTTTTTTTGTTTACTGTTTTCAATCCTTTTTTTTATTTTTTTGATTTTTGTATTTTTGTATTTTTATTTTGTCACCAAGATGCCTGTTTGCCAGGTTTTCATCAGGGTGACCATTTTTTCAGGACATTTTTCTGATATTTTGGTATTTTTGGTTCTATACCTTGCAATATTTTTAGGCATAAAACTTTTTGAGATGGGAGTTGTTTAGGGGCTCCTACAGAGGTTCACCTTCTGGTGTTGATAGCTGATAGGATCCTAATTTATAACTTGTTGTGATGACAAAAGGTCCCAACTAGTTGGGCTCAAATTTTCCTTTGCTTTCTGGATTCGGCATGTTCTTTTGGTTCTCTTTTAGCACAAGTTCGCCAACTTGGAAGGTTCACCTCTTGATCTTCTTGTTATAGCTACATTTCAAGCAATTCTGGTAGACCTATAGATGGTGGAGGGAATCCATGCATCGTTAATCTAATAACTCCCGCTCATGCAGTCATGAGACCCTTTATTCTTCATCTGTGATGAGGTTTTGCAATGATATTCTCAGTGATGGGAGCTAGATCTCGATTGGGAGGATGGATTCTGATTCGTAGACCAGCGAGAATGGGGTGGTGCATGTTGGTGTGTGGATGCTAGTGTGGTAGGCCCATAAGGTGGGATTTAGCTACAGATTTTAGTCACGACCAAAGTCATTGACTGTCTTTTTAAGGATTTTCATAATGGTTTTGTTGGTAGCTTTTGCTTGGCCATTGCCTTGGGGATAGTATGGAGTGGAAAAGCGATGTTGGATTTTGAATTTGGCGCATAAGTCACAGACATCCTGATTCTTGAAAGGTGTCCCATTATCAGAGATAATGGATTGGGGGACATCATATCGAAAAATGAGATAGTTCAGGATGAACTTGGAAATCTTCTTTCATGTTATGTAGGTCATGGGAATTGCTTTGAGCCACTTTGTGAAGTACTTTGTAGCGGTGTTGATGAATTTATGGTTGTTGGATGAGGTGGGTGTGATTTTTCCTATGAGATTGAGCCCCCATTGTAAAAAGGGTCGAGGTGTAACAATAGGATGGAGCTCTTGAGCTGGTGTGTGAATAAGGTCTCCATGTTGTTGGCACTGTAAACACTGTCTGACAAATTCATGTGCCTCTCTTTCCATTGTTGGCCAGTAGTACCTAGTTCTCAGCAAATTCTTGGCCAAGGTCATACCGCTTGAGTGTGAACTGCAAGTGCCATTATGTACCTCAGTTAAAGTAGTCAGGGCCTCCTCAGGATTTAAGCAACGAAAAAGGGTTCCCTCAATGCTCCTGTGATAGAGGGTTTCTCCTAGGATAACAAAACGTAAGGACCTTTTGAAAAAGGCTCGTTTAAGGTTTGGGGTAGTGTCATTTAGGAGGACTCCTATTCTTAGGTAGGTATAGATGTCGTGATACCAGGGATCACCGGGACCAATGCGTTCAGACACATATTCTGACTCTGGTACCTCGAATGTGGGTATGAGAAGATGCTCTACCAAGAATTCATGTTTTGAGACATTGCGAGGGATATCCAGTAAGGATCCAATTGTTTCCATGGCGTCAACTGCTCTGTTGTTAGCCCTTGGTATCTTCTCAAAGATGATATCAATGAACGATTCTTTGAGGCTCTCTACTAACTTCTTGTACGGTGTCAAATTTTCATCCTTAGTTTGGTCCTCACCATTGACTTGGTTGATAATAAGTTGTGAATCCCCGTAAACCTTTAGTGCCATGATCTACCACTGTGCTGCAATCTTGAGACCTATGGTTAAAGCCCTGTACTCTGTAATGTTGTTAGTGCAATGGAATGCCAATTTGTAGGATCTAGGAATACAATCCCCCTGTGGGGTGATGAAGAAAATTTTGGCTCCTGATCCATGTTGTGTGTATGAGCCATCAAAGTAGTGTTTCCAGTGATCAGCTATGCTAAGATTAAAGATAGATTCATCTAGAAATTTTTATATGAATGGATTCTTTGAATAGATTGAAGCCTTCACCAGTTGGTCTGCAGTTGTTTGCCCCTTGATAGCCTTGTTCTCTATATATTGAATATCATGTTCTGTCAATATCATAACCCATTTTGTTGTTCGTCCTATAAGAGTGGCTTTACAGAGCAGATATTTTAATGGATCTATCTTTGCGATCAACTTGATTTAGTGAGCTAGCATGTAGTGTTTGAACTTTTGGGTTGTAAATACAACTGTCAGGCAAGCTTTTTCTATTGGTGTGTATTTGAGCTCATGCCCTACCATTGTCCTTGTGATTTAGTATATCGCTCTCTCTCTTACATTTTCATCATGTTGGGCTAACAAAGCACCGAGAGCTACCATGGTTTCTAAAATATATAGAATAAGTGGTTTTCCTGGGATAGGTGGCATTAACACTAGTGGCATAAGTATATATTCTTTGATTTTACCAAATGCTTGGTCACACTTGTCATCCCACTTGTATGCTACTCCCTTGTGGAGTAGATGTGAATATGCAATCTATTTATCCGCCAGTTGCGCTATGAACCTTCAAATAGATTGGAGTTTTCCTTGTAGGCCTTTGAGTTGTTTTAGTGTCCTTGGTGCTTCCATGTCGAGGATTGCTTTGACCTTGGTGGGATCCACCTCTATTCCTCTCACTGATACTATGTATCCCAGAATTTTACCTGATTGTACCCCAAAGAAACATTTCTTGGGGTTGAGTCTAACCTTGTACTACTCCATTCTGTCAAAAATGGCACTTAGGGCAGCTATGTGGTCTTGTCTTTTTTTCATTTGGCCAATAAATCATCCACGTAATCTTCGACATTTTTGTATATCATGTCATGAAAGATTAGTGTCATGGCCCTTTAATATGTCGCCCTTGCATTTTTTAGCCCAAATGGCATCATGTTCTAGCAGTACGACGTGCCCCATGGACATGTAAATGTTATCTTATGCTGGTCCTCCCTTGCAATAATTATCTGGTTATACCCCAAGAAGCCATCCATTAGTGATAGCATATCATGTCCTTCTGTCATGTCCACTATCATATCAATATTAGGTAGTGGAAAATCATCCTTGGGACATTCTTTGTTGAGGTCTCTAAAGTCAGTGTAGATATGAATGCCCCCATGTGGCTTTGATACTAACACAAGATTGGATACCCATTCTAGATAATCAATTGGGCGTATAAAGCTGACGTCCAAGAGTTTCTGCAATTCTACCTTGACTAGCAAGGTTATCTGAGGGTGCATTTTTCTTAATTTTTGTCTTCCGGTCTTTGCTCCAGGGCAAATAGCCAAGTGATGAACCACTACATCCAGATCGAGCCCCAAAATATCGGCATAGGTCCATGAAAATTTCACCTTTCTTTATTTTAGAAATACAACCAATAATTCTTGTTCTTCTATCAGAAGTGATTCAACATAGAAGGTGATTTGTGGTGTTGCTTTCATTCCTAGATTGATAGGATTACACTGTTCTTCCAAGACTGTCGATTTCTCCTGATGCAGTGCAGTAGGGGGAGATTGAATCCTTCATCCTCCGACACCTCGGAGAGGTTTTCACCATTGGATGCATCCTTTATTTTTAATATTCCTTGGTTAGAGAGTGCCACAGTGTGGTTTTCACTCAATGACCTTGAGCTTATTCTTGTTCTTTTTCTTTTGCGACTGAAGGACTCAATCGTCTCCCCATAATAGGATTGGGTGTCCACTGTGATGTTGAACCCAACCTTGTGATCTCTACATGGAAATGTATCCCTTAGTCCCATTAATTATGAGAGTGCCTCATCATTTTCAAATGTGTCTAGAACTGGTGGTCCTCGTTGGTCATAGTCGATGAGTTGTGGGTAAACTAGGTTTATTTTGTAAGTTTGGCGGTTTGACTCAATGGGTGAGGCACTAATCATAAGTAAGAAGGAATTCTCAAAAAGCATGGGAAGGCCAGTTATTGTATCTGCATCATCACTACTGGTGCAAACATCAGTTATGTCAAAAGTGAAATTATCTAGGGGCAGACCTGTGGATACGAGTAGTTGAAGAGCGACTGTCGATACTTTAAGAGGAGACCTGATTTCTCTACTAGGAGTACCTCTACCACATACAATTATACTCAGAGGGGTACATCTGAGGCCAAGTTTTTTCATTCTTCTTTCTACAATGATGGGCTCCAGTTGCCCATCATTGTTTCTTCCAAGGCTTTCATTCCTATTGTAGCCCATACCAAGCATTATTTGGAATCCTTTGTTGGCTTCATCCATGGGTAGAGAGTGGGAGTGGGTCTTTCATCATGGTATAACGTGCTTGAAATGTATTCCTCATCCACATTTTCTCTACTTAGATCCCCCCAATGGCAGAATCTAGAAGGGTCTGCCCTAAAAGTGTGGACAGGTGTTTCAACTGATTGAGGTTGCCTATGCGACCTAGGAGATTGAGGTAACTCTCCTAAAAAAAACACATTTTTCTTCATTTTGTAATCTCCACACCCGTTATCTTGGATCGTGAGCTTGATATTGAATATGTCAGGGATGGAGGGTGTCTATGACGCAGAAGTGGAGGCAAGGTTAGATGGATCTATATAAGGAGTGGATAGGCCTTCATCATTTTTTGGTACTTGGGGAATTTTGTAAAACTTGGTTTCCAAGATTTTGCAATAGGCAAATGGCTCCGGATCACCATGTATTGTGACCTCATTTTGGTATAGGAATTTGACGCATTGATGGAATGTTGAGGCGACCGCCTTCATTCCATGGATCCATGGGAGTCCTAGGAGGATGTTGTAGGGAAAGTCGAGGTCAAGGACTTGAGATGTGGTTTCAATGGTACTTGGCCCCACTTGGATTGGGATTTTGATAGTGTCTTGAGACACTCTTTCTTGGTCATTATATGCTCTTATGGTGATGCCTTTGTTTTTTTCGATGGAGTCCTCTGAGAATCCAAAGCTCTTTATGAGTTTGAGTGAACAAATGTTGAGGCCTCCGCCTCCATCCGCCAGGACCCTTTTGACTTTCTTCTTGTGAACTAGCACTTGAAGGTGAAGTGCACGATTGTGAGATGGTTGGGCGGGGAAATCTTGGTCAGAGAAGGCGAGGAGGTTTGGAGTAATGATGTTACCAACCATAGCCTAGAATTTTCCTATATCAAGGGTAGTAGAGATAGTGGATGCAACTAATGCTTCATCAAATATTTTCCTATGGGCGGCGTAAATTTTCAATAACTCCATGATGGAGATTTGAGCGAGGGTTCTTTTTAGCTGGTCAATGATGCTATAATCGTAGGGAACGAATTTTGGATTTGAAATGGGGGTCTTAGATGTTTATGATGCCCCTGCAATAGTAACCTTTCTGCCACATGCGGTGACTCCATAATCAACGTTGGCTCCTTTGACGTTAATGACAATGACCATTTCATCTACGCATGCAACAATGTCTTTGTATACAAGGTTTGCACTAGTATAATTTTGCTTCCCTTTGTTGTTTCCTTGGTTATTTCCTTGATTATGATTCGGCATCGGATTCATGTATATTTTAACGTCTTGATTTCCAGCTGGTTGTTTGACATTAATGATCTTGTCCTCAATAAGGTCCTAGATGATGTTCTTTAACCTCGTGCAGTTTGTGGTTGTGTGCCCTTTGATTTTGTGAAAATAACAAAGGATATTTTCATTGTACCACGACGGTTTTGTCATGGGTTCTGCATATTGCTTAGAGTGAAATTTTGATGAGGTTTTCCTTAACCAACTTCTTCATTATGGATTCAGTTGATTCTCCAAGGGCCGTGAAGTTCCACTTGGGAGGATACTTGTTTCAGGAAGGTGGTCCTCCTTGATTGCTCAAGTTATTGATTTGGTTGTTAGGAAGTGGTTGTGGTTGTGCCACCATATTAGTTTGCACATTATTGTGATTGTGATTCTACAGTTGATGGGTCTGGATGTTCTACTTAGTGGCATTGATCACCACTTTAGCATCGACCACTAAGTCGTTTGTGATATTTTTGTTCCTCGACCATGTTTGAGGTTTATCGTTATAATTGGTGGATGGGCGGTTATCCTATTGTGTAGCAAATATCCATGCACCTCCTTGCGCAGTAAGGGCTCTTTCGATATTGAGCGCCTTTGGGATCAATTGATCATACTTTGTGATCCATTGCATTTTTAGGTAAAACGCCAAGTTTTCATCTAGATTGGATATGATTGTGCAAACTTGTTGTTCTTCTGGCATGGTCCACTTGCTCTAATTGGCCTTAGATCTCCATCTTTGCAAGAAGGATGCGAATAACTCTCCTTTTCTTTGTTCAAGCATTGATAGTTCCTCCAAACTAACGTCTGCACCCATGTTGAATGCATAATTTTTAAAGAATGCTTCCACAATACCTAGAATGTTTTGATTCCTATGGGTAGGCGAGAGAACCATTCCATCATAGGACCAGTCAGACTTCAAGGGAAAAGCCATATTAGATATGTGTCATTGTATGCAACCTCCATGTAATGCACTTGAAATTCCTTGACATGATTTTCAAGGTTTCCTGTCCCATTATATTTATCAAATTTGGGGATCTCAAATCCCTTTGGGAATGGTACCATTGTAAGAATTTTTTCAAATGGATAGGGGCACAAGTTGCTCGACATTCTGGTTTTTTTTCTTGATTAGAGGTCCAGCACTTGCTGTGAGAGCAGTTTGATTTGTGCTACAACATCATTTTGTGGATCAAGAGGTGGGATGAATGTGTTTTGAGGTGTTTGATTGATGAGAGGAGTATTGGTGGGGGTTTTCTGCAAGCTCTGGTATGTGTTTAAGGCTTGCTGATATGCCTGCATTTGTGCCAACAATGCTTTTCTGTTGATCTTGCTGTTGTTTTTCCAATGAAGCTTGTTGTTGGTCCAGTTGCTGCTATTCCCATGAAGCTTGTTGTTGGTCTAGCTTTTTTTGCACCAACAAATCTTGTTGTTGGTCTAGCTTTCGTTGTGCCAACAAAGATTATTGTTGGTCTAGTTGTTGTTGCACCAACAAAGCTTGTTGTTTAGCTTGTTGTTGTGCCTGAAAACCTTCCAGGGCTTGTTGGTATGCTTACTGATGAATTGATTGCAGTTGTATTTGGTATTGTGTTTGTGCCTATTGAGCCTGGTGTTGGGCTTGACCTTGAGCTTGTGCTTGTTGGAATGTTTGTGTGGCATGTGCGGCTTGTTGGGCTTGTGCAACTTGTGCAGCTTGTTGGGCAGCTAGTTGTGCTTGCGCTTGTTGAGCATCTTGTTGTGCAGCTTGTTGGTTTTGTTGAAGTACCCTTTAATGGGTGGCCTTTGGACTTCCTGAATCATAATGATGAATGAATTCATCACTTTAGATTTTGGTGGGATTGGTGGTGGATTAGGGATGGTGCTAGCCATTGTGGTGGGTGGAGGGGTCGTGTTGGTAGTCGGGACTTGGGTTGTTGGGGGTGTGATTGGGATGGTTGGCCCTTGAGAAGCCATTTTTTGAGGGGTTTGGGGACTAGTTGATTTATTGACTATGGTAGCTTGAATGGTTTCCACCTGCTGTTGTGATACTGCTGGAAAAAAGAGAGGGTTTGATGTGATGCTCAGATTGCCTTGATTGGTGGCAGGTAGGGGGGGAAGGCCCAACTCAAAAGGTGATATGGATGTTAGGGGTAATGGAGGGAATAATGGTATGTTCCCTTGGAAAATTGATGATGGGAATGGGTCAATGACTCCCCTCGTTCCGAACAAAACATCTTCTCCTTGCGGAATCATGGGGAGGGAATTCTGTATGTTCAACGAATAGGTTGGTGTTGCATGGAATGAGGATGAGTCTGCATGATTATGGATGGTAAGTGGAACATATGGATGTAATGAATTCACCAGGATGGATTTATCTGGTGTGGTGTTGATTTTTACCTCTCTATTGTTTACAAGGTGATGCTTTTGTAATTCATGAAACATGGCCCTTCCCTTGTTAACAACTGGTGAGGTTGATGCGATTGTTGATATGGTTTGGGAAATTTCCTCAGTGATGTTCAAAAGTGATATTGGGGGTATGCTTGCAAAAGGCCTTTCTATATTGGTACTTACGTCAAGGTCAGAAGGGAGTTGGGCCCCTCCTTCCATTAATGCAGATATATATAGAGAGGGATTAAGTTTTAACATGACATTGACAATTCTATGATTCTCTAGATTTTGAATCATTTTAGTTATTTCCTTTTGTGTCATTCCCAAGTCCTCGTCGATGATTTCCTCTTCATAGCCTTCCTCTTGAGAATTTTGTGATGGAAGAGAGGAGCTATTTGGGGGAATGCTTGATCCTGCAAGGTTTACTTCAGAGGTTGCTTGACTTAGGTCACTTGAAGTTGATGTTTTCCTGGTGATTTCCATGTTCCTCTTGTGTTTTGATCTTGTTTGAACCATAAAATAGAGATTATTTGATCTTAATCTTTAGGCACAAAAAGGAGAAGAACTAGGAGAGTCCAAGGATCAAAAAATGATGATGGGGATGAGATAAATAGAATATGATTGATGTGGATGAGTGAAACTCTTGAAGAAATTTTAGGGGGGTGATGCTAAACTTTTTAGGGCTTGAATTGATTTGATTTCAATAGTTTGACTAGGTGTGTTAAGACAAACAAGATGATGGTGAACTTGTAAACCCTAAGAAGTTGTGTTATACTAGAGAAAACTTGTACAAGAGTAAGAATTGGCTAAGTGTGTTAAACAATCAAAGTGATCATGAACTAGTAGACTTTAGGAAGTTGTGTTATCTTAGAGGTAATTTTTTTCAAGAGGATTGATAATTTGACTGGGTGCGTTAAGTCAAACAAGGTGATGTTGATTTTTCCTTTAAGTTTAGCATGAATGATGTTTCAAAGTTCTCAAGAGTTTTTTGGTGAGATGAGATTTTATTTTAATGATGGAGAGATGGATGAGAGTGATGATTTTGATCCTATACTTGACCTATACAAGACTCTTTTTTACAAGACCTCGATATTGAAGAACATGCCATACTTCCAATGTGAGAAAAGAAAACCTTTCAAAAAGAGTTGGATTTTGTTCATAATAGAACTCATACAAACTTGGGTTGTTCTTTGAAGCCTTCTTGTATAAATTATACACCAATATTTCTGTAACTTCAAAAATCCTTTCAAGACGCTCCTCACGAGCTTTTAGACTAAGCTTCTTGAACTTTGGTTTTTGGATTTTGATTTTACGGGAAATCATTTGAGAGAACACATGTGAGGTCCAATTGTCCTTATCTTTGCTTAATGATTTCATTTTACCAAAATAACTTTCTTGACTTATGATTTCAAACTAAATGTCTATGTCTTAATTCCTTTTCATTCCACAAGGTCCATTATGTGAAAATCAAGGTTTCAAGAGCAAAGTTTCCTAGGTTGACTTTAGTGAAAACAAATGATGATTAAACCCAAGTACTTAGAAACCTCTAAGGATAGAATCCCTAGGGAAAGTAAGAGCACTTGGATTTGTCAAGGGTATTTGTTTCCTCCAAACAGTTTTAAATTTCAAAGCTTTTGTGAATGTTTTTTTCTCAATGTTTTAGATCCAAGAAAGGTGTTTTGATTTCAAGAACATGTACAATCCCTAGGCTGAAAAGATAATATTTGTTGGGTTCCCACTTGGATGAATCCAGTTGTGCATATTTAGTGTGGATGATTAGATGCTTGACCACACAAGCTCCCCCTTACAGTGCACTCATTTCTCGGGTCAGCCAAGCATCAGTACCCATGAATCTCCAATGGAATACTTTTCATCTCTACAACAGAACCGCATGTATACGTGGGGTGGCTTTTAAGGACATGACCTTTTGCACCAACAAATAGATAGGATTTTGGCCTTTTCTAAACAAGGGGTTTTAATGTGGGCATTCCATTCATGGGGGACTATCCAGTACGGTGAGAGACCATTGTTTCCCTTCTCGTCAGAATAATCCTCATGATATTGGCCTTTGTTCCAATATCCTCACTTATATCCCAATTGGGTCATTCCCTTGGGTGATTACTTTATCCCACAAGGTAGGCCTGCTAAGATAAACAAAAGCAAGCAAGCATATCCCGTAGTTCAATCAATCTTCATTAAAAAACAAAGGGAGAACACTCAAAATATGCCATGCTCACACTCACAAGATTGGTTCAATTTTAATCCAAAAAATGAACTGTGGAGGTAATTACCTTACTCAACTTAAGATCATCAAAAGAGCTTTTCATTCTCAAGATCGCCGTGAGGCGAAAGAGAAGCGCATATGTCCTTTTTGATGATATTATTTTGAATAAAAAACAAAACAACACGTGTTCATTTTAAGCCCACAAAGCAAAAGTGAATTCTTTTTAAAGCACCAAATCAAGTGTGGAATTTTCCTTGTTCAATTTTTAAACCTCAACCAAATCTAGTAAAATTGTTTCTAAGGTTCTTTTTAAGCCTTTGTTTGCAAAATTTTGAAAGGAAATTTGTTTTTTTCTTTTTAGAAATCAAAATAAAATTTATTGTTCCCTAAAGCATGAAAGATAAAAAAAAATTAAAAGGAGATTGAAAATCCCCTAAAAGTGTTAAACAACACTATAGTGTTCAAAAACACTTTGTATAGTATGAGATTGATGTCACAATGGAGCCTTCCATTTTGCTTACTTCCTTGTTCTTACCTGTAAAATGATCAAACCTAGAAGATGCAGAGATAGTAAATAAGCTAGAAGATCAAAAAGCTAGAAATAAAAAAGCACATTTAAAAAAAATTGAATTTTAAATTTTTCATTGTTAGCCAGCGGCGGAGTCAGTAAATGCGGCGCAGTTTGGAAACCCCACAGTGCAATATAGTGTCGCACCTCGACTGAGTGCGGTGCTCTGCAGAAAATAGATAGCGCAAATGCGGTGCAGTTTGGGATTAAGAGATCTGCGACGAGGTTTGAAAATTTGAAATTCCTGGGCAGGAAAATAGGTGCGGTAGAGTTTGAGCCTAGAGTGGTGCAATATAGTGTCGCATCTTTGAAAGCGGTGCAATATGGCGCCGTGTGATTGTAAGCGGCATAGTTTCCTATGAACACAAAATTCATCAAAAAAAATGGAATTTTGGGAAAACGTGATGAATTTCTCCAAATCAGACCTCCCTCTAGCACCAAAATGTGAACCCTGATCCTATTCCTACATAAACACAACAAACAAACACATAGTTAGGTTCATATGCAAGATAAAATGAGGATTCCCCATGAAATCCATTTGTAATGCTTAAAATAGGAAAAATGAAGAACAAGACATAAAAAGCAATGAAATCCTAATTAAACAAGCAAACTCTTGATCCCATGGGGGAATTGGTGCCAATTGGTGTGTTGAAATTGGCCCTTTCCCAACTCCTTTGTAAGCTTTGTGATAATTTGTGGATGATTGAATCTCCTTTATGAGATTTTGGCATAACCTAGCTATGAAATGTACAAAATTAGCTCTCAATGTGAAGAGAGTAAATTTTCTCTAAGTGTGGATGAGGATGAAGTTGAGTATAGTAACTTTTCTCAAATTATGGATGAAGAATGAGAGGAAGAGTCTCTCATTTTAAGGTTTCAAATTGGAAGAATGAGAAAGATTTGAACAATGTGGGATCATTCAACATCCAATGGCCAAGTGCCACTTGTCAAGATGTGAATGGTTGAGGAATGAGCACATTTTGGTCAATGTGCATGATAAATGCCATTAGGTGGAATTTGAAATTGGGGGAATGACATGTGAGAGGGAAAAATGAATGAAATAAATGCCACTTGGCTCAATGCATAAGGACATGTAAGAGGAGTGAATGCCTTGTTGGATGTACAAATACACTTGGATTTTTAATTCAAATTTGAGGGAATATTCCTCCTTTATTCCATGTTGAGAGAAAATAGGCAATTAAATAAATCAAAGTAATTGATTTATTGTGCAAGTTGCATTCTCTAGAGGGTTTTAGTGATTGAGATTAAATTAATCAAGATTTGATCAATTTAATGAGAGATTAGATGATTTGATAATTTTGACTTAAATTTATGAGTTGATTTAAATCAGAATTG
Organism: Sequoiadendron giganteum; assembly: GCA_007115665.2. Taxonomy (NCBI): domain Eukaryota; kingdom Viridiplantae; phylum Streptophyta; class Pinopsida; order Cupressales; family Cupressaceae; genus Sequoiadendron; species Sequoiadendron giganteum. The sequence continues at coordinate 420,147,172 of CM021100.1, read as the reverse complement.
AGAAGAAAGTGATTAATTAAATATTATTTATTTATTTATTTAACTAAAGGGGATAATGTTAGATTAAATCAAATAAGGTTTAATTTATTCAAGTTAATGAGAAGACTTTAGGTATTTAATCAAATAAGATGAATTATTTAATTAAAAAGGATTTATGGTTGATTAAATTAAATTGATTAATTTAATCAACAAAGGAGAAAGACTTAATTAGATAAATAATGATTTATCTAATTAAGAGACAAAAGGTGATGATAAGCTAAGAGTGTTATTCAGGAAGAAATGACGTTATTAATCAAGATCAAGTGTGTCAGATCAACAATGGAGTCTTCAAATACTCTCTTTAATATAGAAACATCTCCCCATATCACCTACCAACAATCCAAAATCCATCTTCCCAAATGACAAGGCTTGAATATATAGATTTGTGAATTAGAAGAACCACTATGGTTTTCCAAAACCACAATAAAAACACCTCCTTGGAAAACCCATGCCCTATTTGGAGAAATAATCATAAAATAATAAAATTATTCAATGCTCACATGGCCTTCACATGGTAACCTTAACCATGGCCAATCAAATTTGGTCAATTCTAGCATCTTTATCAATCTCTGGTCGCCTTGATGGCTGTAAATATGAACATGCAGCAACATGCAAATACATGCAAAGAATGCAAAAGAACATGCAAGAAAATCCATACAAAGTGGTCCCCACCTATAAATAGATGCCCCAAAGAGATTATTCCAATTAAAATGCCTTGGAAATATTTATCTCAACATATTTCCTCCAAAAATTGTATTTACGTATCACCACAATGTAAAATCACATTATTGAATATTAAAATATTTATTTTCCACACCTTAGCCCTTATTGAAAACAACAAAAATAAATTAGCAATATTTTTGGTGATGCAAGATTGCTAGTACCCCTAGATACTCCTACATCAAACACTCGGGGTAGGAAATTTTTTGTGAAAAAGGATTCACAAAATGGAGTTGAGTGTTAGTACCACCATTTTGAATTACAAGTGATCCTCAACAAACTCCATTACTAAATTTGGTACATACAATTGAGTCTTATTTCTCCTCTTCCAACACTTAGTCAGAACAAGAAAAATCCTTTGACAACTTTGTACCTCACTCCTCTCTCTTCTTGTGGATTTGTATCCACTATGCACCTCCCTCCCTCCTCCTAATACCATAGATTCTCCTCTTTTCTCTTTTGGGATTCAACCCACCACAAACCGACCACCTCCACCAAGTTTCACCTATAAAACCCTCTACAAATTCTACATCCAAATATGGATTATCCAAACGATAATCAAAATCTATTGTGTCCTTATACAAATCTGCAATTACTACTACATGGAAATTAAAAATTTCCATGTCTGAATACTCTCTTATTGCTCAACATCCTCTTCTAATTTCACCAAATAAGGTATAGAATCTTCACAACTAAATTTAAAATTAAAATTCACCTCATTCTTGTTCACTATCCCAACATCTTTTTCCTCATTCTTCACTACAACATCCATCTTCTCACCTCCAGTGACAAGTTTTTCAAACTCCTCTTCATGTTTTTCCATCAATTATCCTTCCAACAACTTTCTGATTCTTTCCATCTCTTCTTTCAACAAGAATCATCTTCATTTTCACCAATTTTTTCATCAAATTTTGGACCACTGTTGTTCACAATTTTAAATTATAATTTTTTTTTATGTAGTGGATTTGATTTACTACATCCACTTGCTACTGATACAACATGTGCCTCATTATACTCTTCACTTGGGTGGGATCCACAATTTTATCCTTACATTGAACCCCTACCAAAGTGCTACAACACCCTTTCTTTCTTATCTTCTTTTCACTATCTTCTTCCAAGAGAACATTTTTCTTCTCATATCTCTCTTCCCAGATCCTTGCTTCTTCCTTAACCTTCTTTTCCAATATTTTTACTTCAAATCGGATCTTTTCAAATTCTTCATGGCACTTCTTATTTTCCACTTCTTCCCAATATTTTTCCTAGAAGAAAATTCTTATGGGCCTCCTCATGACCCATCACATCCTCTCTAGTATAGACCGTCTCAGGTCTAGTGATCTATCTACACACAAATCACACACACGCCACCATAGGTCCTAGTACAAAATTCCTCACATCGGTGCTTCTACCTATAGACTCAAGAAAAATTTCTCTGATACCACTGGTGAAGGGAAATCCAACCCTCATTCACATACTCACAACAATATGAAAATGAAACTTAGAAATTGTTTAAATCAACACCAAAATTTTGCAAGTAATGTCTCATATTTTCCATTCAAAAACTCATGAGTTGGTATGTAGCAACAAAGCATAACTAAAGTAAATTATTTTTCAGCAACATAGGCTGATGAAAAACCATTACAAAACTGAAATAAATCTGTTTTATAACATCAAATATCAAATGTATAATGGTATCCGATAAGATATCCTCTTTCACCCAATTCTAGCTCCTTCAACCTACATTCATCATTAGAAATCATTGTTGCAAAAAAACCATGAAATCATCACTCTTCTTGCTACTGTAGCACACATCCCAACCTGCAACAAAAATATCTTCTTGGTCTCTTTCAACCTTCTTTCAGTTAAAACTCTCAAGCTCCCTTCACATGGACTTTACTAGCTCATTGTCTCTCAAAATATGGAGCTCACTAGCTCCCTAAAACATGGGCTTATATACAAATATAAATCTGAAACAATGGAGTCTTCAAATCCTCTCTTCAATCTAGTAGAATCTCCCCATCTCACCTACAAAAACACCCAAATTCATCTTCCCAAATGACAAGGCATTAATATATAGATTTGTGAATGAGAAAAACCACTATGGTTTTTCAAAACTACAAGAAAAATGCCTCCTTGGAAAATCCATGCCCCATTTAGAGAAATAATCATAAAATAATAAAATAATTCAATGTGCATATGACATTCATATGGGAACCTTAACCATGGCCAATCAAATTTGGTCAATTATAGCATCTTCATTGATCTTTGGTGGCCCTGACGGCTCCAAATATGAACATGCACCAACATGCAAATACATGTAAAGCATGCAAAATAGCATGCAAGAACATGCATGCAAAGTGGTCCCCACCTAGAAATGGATGCCCCAAAGAGATTATTCCAATTGAAATACCTTGGAAACATTTATCTCACAATAACAACCTATCATGGTATCAAGCTTGCTAGGGAGAAGGGGATTGCTAGATTATGGGTTGAAGGGGACTCTTTGAAAATAATTAATTTCCTAAAGAATTGCTCCCCTCCATGTAGGTTAATTGAAAGTTTTATTTTGGACACTCACTCTATGCTACATGAATTCAAGGTGTATATTTCCCATTCCTTTTGTGAGGCAAATGGGGTGGTGGACTTGCTGGCGAATCTCGGGGTGACATCAACTAGATCTTGGGAGCTTAATGATAACTTTCCCATTGATTTAATTGCTCTATTTAATAATGATTCTTCATAGCTCATTTGAGGAGGCCGTCTTTTCAACTCTTGCCTTACATGGTAATCATTTCTACGCCTGCCTGATTAGACACTTCGTGCTTGTGATGTTTATTGGAAATTGTGACTATTTGAATCATATTTGTAGGATATACTTGGCCATTATTCCTAGTACCTTGGTTGGCAGGCTTGCATACTTTCTGGGTGTTTTTTTGTCTATGGCCTTAGCATTAAAGTACATTTTCATGATGTGTGTTCTTGAGTTTGAGAATTATTCACCATTGAATATGGGTTGGGATAGGTGTAGGATGGAGCCTCTTTCTTGCGAAGAGTTCAAAGCTAATGTCGGCGTTTAGGAAATCTTACAAAAAGGTGGAGCTACTCCTTTTATGGAGAAATTCCATGGTTTTAAATCAAATGCTTCTTAGCAGTTCGTTGATGCTTGGCATGGTCATTTGTTAAGCATTTTTGGTGGGGATATTGATATCACAAAGGAATTTATTATTGAATTCACTAGATTATCTATTGAAAGAAGTAAATTCTACAGGGAGAAAGTTATGTTAGGGGTTGCTAGAAATATTTTTTTGTGGGACAAGGAGAAAGAAAAAATGGTGAGGCTTGACTGTGGGGGTTATGACCATTTAAAAATCAAACCCATTTTACATGAGGTGGCTATGGCAATGATGCGCTATTTTACTCTGAATGGGAGGTTTTCTGCTCTATATGGCCATCATTTTGTGTTGCTCAATCACTTCCATCATGGTAAGCTCATTTCTTTCATATTATATCTTTTGCTTTCTTTGGAAGATGGGATAGTGGTCTATAGAAGGAATCTGAAGAACCCCTTCTTACACGAAGGTTTAATGTTGTTTATTGTGGATTTTATAAAAGCTAATTGTGTTATTGAGTCCCCTATTTCTGTTAATTATGATAAATTGAAGAAAATGATGAAGGGGAGTGGGAAATTCCAGATTGAGGAGGTGGATGGTAGTGTTGGGACTGAAATTAAGGAGGATTTTGATACATGGTTGGACGGCTACCATACAGACTTCAAGGATTATATTCCCTCTTCTGGTAGTAAGAAATTTTTTTCTAAAAAGGGTAAACCCTTTAACCTACATGTGAAATGTAAAATTCAGGAAATTGGTGGTGAAGAAGGTGTGGAGGGTAAAGCTAGTAGGAGGAAGATCATGAAATAGGGATTAGGCTCCTACAAGGATGTTGAGGAAAAGCAGTCGGAGGGTGTTGGGGTTGAACAGGTCATTGAGGTGGCGGATGTGGTTAATAAGGATCTAGGATCTATTGGTGTTGAGGGGGCCCATGTTGTGTGGGAAGGCGAAAAGTGTGGTGGAGGTGGATGAGTCACCTATTGTGGTTGTATCCAAAGAGAAGGGCAAGGTTAAGGTTGATGAACCTAAGGACTTTCGTGATGGTGATCCACCCATGAGTTCCCATCAAGGGAGGGGATTTTATTGGGGTGCCATGGACTACATGCAGGCTTCTGGTCTGGTCAATGATGGCACTGATATTTATTTTAACTTGATTATGTGGTTGGTTTAGGAGGTTCAAAACCTCCATAAAAAATATGATATGATTTCCCGATGCAATATTTCTACTCTTAGAAGCCTGAAAGAGGACTCCATCTTTAGTATAGTCAAATATTTGAACTCTATCCTAGGCCTCATGGTGGAAGACATGGCCAATTTGAAGAAAGATCATTGTGTGAGGTTATCCACGATGGAGAAGAATTCCTTGTTGTTGTGTATAGATCTCAACACAGTGATCAACCTCAGCAAGGAAAATCTTGAATCTTCAGCTAAAGGTCTGGTATTCCTAAATGAGAAAGCTAAGGAATGGATGGGGAGGTCTTTGTTTGATGAGGTAGTGACCCAAGATGAAGGGGATGATGCTGACAAGAGGGTGTAGATTGTGGATATGGGCACGGGACCGAGTGTTTTCACTTGGAGCAAGACCAAGAAAGAAAGTCTGTGTCGAGGCAATATGTGGAGGAGATCATGGAAATGCATTATAAGGTGGTCACTAAGGACCTGGAAGCAACCAAATGTTAAAGGATCTTCTTTAATTGTTGCTTGTTCTATTTTCTTTTTGTCTAGTTTTTGTTCTATTGGTTGAGTGTATGTTGATGGGGTTCTAAATATTTAGTAATCAGCCTATTTTTTGGTTTCTAGTTGGGCAGCCAATAGGCTATATCTTTGTTGCCTCTGTCCCTTTTTGTACAAGGTTTTAGGGACCCTTCAAAACCTATTTATCACTAATCAGAATCATTTATCTCAACATATTTCCTCCAAAATTTTATTTACGTATCACAACAATAAAAAATCACATTATTGCAAATTTAAATATTTATTTTCCACACACCTTAGCCCTTATTAAAAACAAAAACAAAAATAGCAATATTTTTGGTGATGCAAGATTACTAGTACCCCTAGATGCTCCTACATCAAGAACCCAATAGTTGAATACAAATTTCTTCTTCAAGCCCTTATTTTATTTTACTAGCCTGGGATGATGCTTGACTCATTCTTAGGGTTTACTTATAGAATTAGGGTTTGTTAATTTACTTCAATTATGGTTCAATTTTACTAAAAGGCTATCCTAGGCTATTCAAAAAAACCCTAATTTTATTTATTATATGCAAAAAACATCTTAGAAATTACCAAAAAGGAAAATTTAGCTTACCCATTCTTTTCTCTTTGAAATCCTAATTTTTGCATATATAACTTTTGTAATAGCTCCAACAACTCAATTTTGTTATGTAGATAAATTTTGGCTTAAAAATGAACAATTCAATAAAACCAACTCATGTGTATCATTTGGTGTGGTAGAAATCCATAAACTTTGCAATTATGTCTTGAATGAGAAAAACCTACAAATTTATAATATCCATTCTCAATTTTCTTGAGCAATGGTCAGTACATGACTATTCCTTAGCACAAAAATTTCTTGAATATTCATTGACGAAGTTGTGTTGTAAAGGTTGAAAGCATTGTAATGGAAATTTTCTAGCTGTAGAGTTACATCCACGTCACAAGGCTAGCCCCAAATTTTACCATTGGATTCTCAAATGAAGATGCCAAGTTGTTATGATTTTCTACGATGTTGACATGTATCAACAAAGCATATGAGTCCAACACTACACTTGATTTTAAAACTTGTGTAGTATAGAAAATAAGTTCTACAATTACAACAAGACATGTGTTGATTAGTCACTCTTCTCATTATTTTCTACTTCTTGAATCATTTAACTAGGCCCATGCTAAGTGTACACCATGTTTTATTACAACACATAAGCATAAATTTATATTTTTTATTTTTTGATAAACTCCACTAAACCAAGAAAATGTGCTACAAATGAAACTCTGCTTGTACATGATGTGACTTTATGCATCAAACAAAAGAAATGCATCTGATATGACACATGGTGAATGAGTGCAACAACATAAGTTTAATAAGTTTGAATTTTTATAATCAACACTATAAATAACTTATGTGCTACCAACCAAAAGAGGACACCTCACATATAAAGGAACTCACAAACATAAATATGATGGAAAGACTAATGCACAACAAGATCCACATGGATAGATAGTGCACAAGTGCAAGTTTGGAGGGTTCAAAAAATAAGATGTGCTATGAAATATCAATGCACTCGAATAAGATCTATCCATGTGGATGCAAGGTGAGAAATAGTGTAGTCCACCATACAAGGATACCTATCAGAGACTTAAGTGATTTATTTAAAAGAACAGACATAATAGGCTTAGCTTGTCAACTAGGCAAAGGGGCCAATGGATAAATTATAATGAAGGAATGAAAGAATAACTTAAAAGCTAGCCACAAGCTAAACAATTCATTTCAAGATTATAAATAAAGTAACAACCTCTATACAATGGATTAGGGTTTTAAAAATGCATAAAACCCTAGGAATTTGAATCAATGATAATAATGGCTCTTGTTTGGGGACACATACTTAAATGAAGCATGGAGAGATACTATAAAATATCTAGGAAGCAAACCAAACAGACATAGATAAACCAAATGGAAAGGGAAAAACACTTAAATGTGAGTCATTAAAAATCACAGCTACATAAGACCAAATGGGGAAGGAAAACTATACATATATACATGTGTGAATGGAAAGAACTCAATAAAAATAGAGTTTTAGGAATTTTCCTTGCACTAGAAATTATTGTATTTCACCATTCAAATTCTCCATAAATTAGGATTTCTCTCCATGAGTGTTGTTGATAGTGTATGGCCCTAACCATCGAGGATCAAAATTTCCACATTTTCCCTTATCCTCAGATCTTGCATTCCACAATAGTACAAGATCACCAACCTTGAATTTTCTATCATTGGCCTTTTTTTCATAACTTGATATTTGACTTGATGATGTTTCCTCATATTCACAACTTGGGCTTGTCTTCTTGATTCATCTAACCCAACCAATTTATTGATCCAACAAGTCATAACATTTGCAATATCTTCATCATACTCCTTGATAAACTTATAAACTATTAACAATTTACTCATAGGAATGTTGACATCCATACAATAGACTAGTTCATAAGGTGACCTCTTAGTGGATTTTTTAATTGTCACTCTATAAGCACATATAGCTAGTTTCAATTTTAAATCTCATGTTTTTTATTTTTTTTCCTACCATCCTCTTGATGATATTCATAAAAAATTTGTTACTAGACTCATATTGTACATTCCTTTGTGGATGATAGAGAGAATAATATGACAAATTTATCCCATAACCAAAGATTTTTTTTGTAAACTCTTCAGATCTAAAATATCTTGTTATTTTTGTAATTAACTTTCTTAGTACCCGAAATTTTGTTAAAAGGTGCTCCATTGTAAAATATACAACCACCTTACTTGTTTCCTTCTTGTTTGAGATTTCTTGAATCCATTTAGTGAAATAAGTAAATGTAGCTACAAGGTTCCATCTAAACCCACTACTAGATTTTTATATAATATATAAAATCAATTCCCTTTGTTGGAATGGGTTTCCATAGTCATGGGTCTCAAAGGAAATGCTCCAGAGTGTTTCATTTTTTTAGAAAATGTTCAACATGAATCACATTTTATTACTAGCTTCTATGTATCAAAAAATAGATTAGGCCACCAGTAACTTACTCTAAGTATCTTGTGAGTTGTGATCTTTGTTGTAAAATTCCCTCTACAAACTCCAATGTGTAGCTCTAACAATATTCTAAAAACTTGGTCCTCATCCACGCATCTCAAGAGGACACCATCTCTATTTATCCAATAGAAATCACCATATGTAATAACATACTTGATATCCTAAAGCTTCAAAGTCCTTTTTTGGTTTCCATTCAAGCTGTTAGGACAAGTCATGTATTACATCTTTATGCCATGGGGATGTCTTTAAAATATATTCATTCAGAGAATGTTCTTCTTCTATGTAATTAAACTGAACAGCCTCCAACTTTGACTTAACCATGAGTTTAGCCACACCTTATCCCCTAACCAATTTGGTGATTTGAATTTTAATATTAAATTTTTAAATCTTATTGATCCATCTACAGATCCTTCCACTAACTTCAAGTTTTTTGAAGATGTCCTTCACAACTACATGAGGAACATATGCAATAATCCTGGTCCCTACCAAATATGGCCTAAAATTCTTTACTTCTCTAGCCAATTCATATGCTTCTTTCTCCATGGAATCATATTTCAATTTTTTTCTTCAAGGAGATTGTTAAAAATGAAATTGATTGTTCATACCCTTCATCATTTTTATATAGAAGAATAGTAGCAATCGTGTGGAGTGAGGGAAAAGAAAACTGTTGGAATTGCTTGGAGAAATCTAGTGAATTTAATAGAAGGGCCTACTAAATGGAAAACCTTAGTTGGATCTTTACTCCAAGCCATATTTTCCCCTTTTTATTAACATCTTTAATATAAGAGACAAGAGATAAGATAAATCAATGCAAACAACCACAATCTATAAACCTAATACTCAATAAGATCAAATTTAATAAACAAAAACATACAATAATAGATAAAACCATATTCAAACAAATGTTACCTATCTTATCAAAAATAATTGTCTTCTAGGATTTTGCATTATCGAAACTAGATCAAGAATCTTACATAAAATGTCTCACTCCTTAAAACAGACACAATCTTTTGAAAACATATCAAACACTTATCAGTAGACAAAAATATCTACATAGTTGTTAACTCATTTGGTCTAGTATTAGTCTTATCTTATCTGATTTATTGTATGTCATATTCCTAAGATACTCAAGGATATCAATAAGTGATTAGAGTAGTGATGATGAATTATGATGTTTCTTTCTATTGATTTATGCTTCTGGTTTGTCTTAGTAACATGACTAGGGTAACTAAGGTACTTGTGTGTGATTCAGATTCTCGAGCATAATAAAAACATCCTATGCAATTCAAAGATCAACTAATGCTTTCTTTATAGCAGGATTAACATGCTCTATGGATATTTCCTCACATATTCCAACAAGGCTCTATTGTCACTAATCTGAATCAGGATACTCCTTGCCTAATGTATCTTAATTGTTGACAAATGGATACTAAATTTCAATTCAATATTTGTCTCAAATTGGCATACACTATCCATGTGTCTATATATCATATCTTTAAGGAAACGAAAACAAAAGCTTCCTTCACAATTCATGGTTAGATGTGCATACATCTTCTTGTTCCATAACCATAAAAATGCTCTATGATGGTAAAAAAATGAACTGTTGAAAGCTCAAGTGTTGGTATGTGGCGACTGATCATGCTATACTATACACTTTTTTGTACTATACACTTTTTTGTACTGTACACTCTTCATCCGAAAAAAGAAAAAGTCGACTTTGTAAACCCTAATTTCTAGAAGCTTCTAAAAGCTTGTTATAAGTGGTTGGGATGGCGAGTTGTAGTATGGAATTATTCACAATATTGTAATAGGTTTTGTACTAGATAATAAAATCATTGGATGGCTGCCATTTTGTGGATGTAGCCCAGATTGGGTGAACCACGTTAAATTCTCTGTGTTGTCTTCTATGTGTGTTTTATTACTCTATTTTATTGTTCAAATCTGCATTTAAGTTGTTATATATCTGCCTTCTAACCCTAACATCAAGTACTATCAATCATCACATGAATCTTGTTTTGGATGAATGGTCCATCTAATAGGTTCTTCATGGAATTAGTAACAATTTCATTACACTAACAATTCTTCTAATGGTCTCGTAGTCATCTCAATGGTGTGCTATGACACAAAAAAAATATATATGAGTTGCATCATCTTGCATCCATAATCATGTTAGAACATCATAATAATCATGTGCATATAGGTCATACATACTGCATAAGAAAAATACAAAATGTTAGATAATATTGCATCACATGTTAGAATCATCATTATCTATATAACATCATATCAAATATGGCGTAACATGTTTTAAACATATAATTTCATCGACATGTAAGTCACATCATAGATCATAAGCATTAAATATTGATACATCATGACATACATAAAGGCATAAATCATGCATCATGTGCATCCATCCATAAATAAAATCATATATAACACCATATGCATCCATAAACATCCATCACATAGAGAGATACATATAAAAAAATAAAACATCATGTAATCGCCTCCAACAATATATAGGGTAAGTGCATGGATCTGTGACACAATTTGGGTGTCGAATTGCAAAAAAAAACCGTAATAGGCCATATTGCGCTCGCCAAATTTGGAGAGCACCAAATTTGGCACTCACCAAATAGGCTTGGTAATACTGAGCTTATTTGGCGAGCACTAAATTTGGCACTCGCCAAATTTGGCACTCTCCAAATGGCTTTACCATTTGGTGAATGAACTTGGCACTCTCCAAATGGCTTGAATTTTTGCAATGAATGAACTCGTGTACTCTTTCTTTTTGCAATGAATTTTGGAATGCATTTTTCTAAACTATTTCATTTTCTCTTTCTCTACCAAGGAAACTATATACATGAAATAAAAATTTAAGTATAAGTTGAAATTTACATATGGACATTTACTTTCTTATACTTTAAGTTATATTTCATGTATATAGGCAGGATGATTGAGAGTGGTTTCAGATCTCTAGGAGTTATAATGCAAATTCTAGCTTTTGGAAGATCTTAAAATTTTTAGACTTAGTCAAATTTCAATAATCAACAATTCAAATTTTAGTAGTCAGCAAGTTGTATCAACTTTCTCTCTCACTCTCTCCTTATCTCTACTCTTTATCTTTCCACTCCCTCTATCTCTCTCTCCCTTCCTACCTCTCTCCCCCCCCTCTCTCTCACCCCTCTATCTCATCCCTACATCTACCTCCGTCCCTCTTCTCTCTACTTCTCTCTATCTCTTCTCTCTACTCTCTATCTCTTCTCTCTCTACATCTACTTCCCTCTCTACTTATCTGTATCTCCCCTCTCTCTCTCTCTTTACCTACCTCTCCCTCCATCACTTTGTATCTTACTTATGTCTTCCTCTCTACCTCTTTCCCTCTCTACTTTATATATCTCCTCTCCCTCCCTCTACCTACATCTCTCTCTCACTTTCTATCCCTCTCTTCCCCCTCTTTCTCTCTAACTCTCTCTTCTCTATCTCATAGTTCTCTCTCCCTCCCTCTCACTTTATCCTCTCTATTTCGCCACTCTCTCTATCTCTCTCTCTCTCTCACACAAACCTCTATCTCCCTCACTAACACTCCCTCCCTCCTTCCTTCTCTACTCTCTATCTCTCCTCTCCCTCCCTCTCTCGACCTCACCCTCCCTCCCCTTCTTTTTGTCTCTCCTCCCAATCTCTCTCACTATTTCCCCTCCCTCCCTCCTCCCTCTTTCTCTCTCAATTTATCCTTTTTTCTATCTCACCATTCTCTCTCACCACTCCACACACACACACCTCTGGTCTCCCTCCCTAACTCCCTCTCCCTCCCTCCCTCCCTCCCTCCCTCTCCCTCCCTCCCTCCCTGCCTGCCTCCCTCCCCTCTCTACTCTCCATCTCTCCTCTCTCTTTCCTTCTCTATACCTACCTCTCCCTCCATAATTATATCTCTCCATCCCTCTCAATCTCACCTATGTCTCCTTCCCTACCTCTTTCCCTCTCTACTCTCTATCTCTCCTCTCTCTTACTCTACCTACCTCTCTCTCTATCTCTCCATCCCTCTCTTTCTCTCTCACTCTCTCCTCTCTATCTCACCATTATCTCTATACCTACCTCTCACCCCCTCCTCTCTAAATCACCAATCTCTCTCTCTACCACTTTCCCTCTTTCCCTCTCACTCCCTCCTCTCTAAATCACCATTATCTCTCTATCCCACTTTCCCTCCTTCCCTCTTTATGTCTCACTTATCCCTTTCTACCTCTCACTCCCTCCAACCTCCCTCTCTCTCTTTATCTCTATTTCTCATTCTCTCCTTACATCTCTACTATCTATCTCACCTCTCTCTCCATCTCACTCTCCCTCCTTCCCTCTCTCCCTCCTTTCCATCCCTCTCATCTTCCCTATCTACCTACCTCTCCCTCCACTACCTACCACTCTTTCTACCTCTCTCCCTCCCCCCTCTTTCTCTGTTACTCCTTGCTTCCCTCTCTACTCTCTATCTCTCCCCCTTCCCTCTCTACTCTCTATCTCTCCCCCCTTCCCTCTCTACTCTCTTTCTCTCTCCCCCCCTTCCTATCTACCCTCATTTTCTCTCCTCTCACTCTCTCTACATCTCACACACACTCACCTCTATCTACTCCTTTCCTCTCCCTCCATCCCTCCACTCTCTACTTCTCTTTATATATCATCTCTCTCTAAATCTCCTTCCCTCTCTATTTATCTTTATCTCCCCTCTCCCTCTCTTTACCCACCTCTCCATCCGTCATCTATATCTCAATTGTGTCTCCTCCATACCTCTTACCCTCTCTACTCTCTATCTCTCCTCTCCCTCCCTCTACCTCTCTCTCTCTCACACACACACACACACACACTCACCTTTATCTCCTCCCTACTTGTCCCTCCATCCCCTCTCTAATTCTCTTTATATATCCTCTCTCTACATCTCCTTCCATAGCTACCATATTTATCTCCCCTATCCCTTTGTTTACCTACCTCAACCTTCATCACTTTGTATCTCACCTATGTTTCCCTACCTACCTTGGGTAGAGGGTAGAGGTTAGAGGGTTTAAGGATTTAGGGTTTAAGGATTGAGGGTTGAGGGTTTAAGGTTGAGGGTAGATTGTTGAGGGTATAGGGTTGAGGGATTAGGATTGAGGGTCCAATGTATAGGGTAGAGGGTATAGGTGTTGAGGGAATAGGGTTTAAGGGTAGAGGGTTGAGGGTAGAGGTTATAGGGTAGAGGGATGAGGGTTTAAGGTTTGATGGATTAGGGTAGAGAGTTTACTTGGGTTTAAGGGTTTAAGGGTTGAGGGTAGAGGGTATTGGGTTGAGGGTTGAGTGTTTAAAATTTTAAGGGTTGAGGGCATAGGGTTGAGGGATTAGGGTAGAGAGGGAGGGAAGGATGGAGGGAGAGATGAAGGGAGAATTGAGATAGAGAGAAGTAGAGAAGAGGAGGAAGGGACAGATATATATGAGGGTTGAGGATCCAATGTATATGGTAGAGAGGGAGGGAAGGATGGAGGGAGAGATGGAGGTAGAAGTGAGATAGAGAGAAGGAGAGAAGAGGAGAGAGAGAAAAATATATATGATGGTTGAGGATAAAATGTGTTAGGTCTCAAAAACCTAGGTTTTGAAACATGAAACTTTTCCAATCTCTCACAACGCTATTGGCCAACTAACAAGTCCAACCAGTACAGTTGAACCTCCTACTCTCAAGGCTCTGCTAAACCTAGGCGGGTGTACCTATATGAATGTTGTAGATTTTGAACTATGCTTCCTACTTGACTAAACTATCTAGAAATGGCAATTTGATAGTGGAGAGATATGATCTACATTTGGTATAAATTATATATGCAATATCAAGGTGAAGCCTAATATGTTTAGTTAATAGATGTTAAACAAAGTGAATAAAACTAAATAATGAAAATAAAGGAAGACCGGTGCCTTGTTGGGTAAAACGGAGTCAAATGAAAGTCTTAGATATGTGGTTTCTATCTAGCAAGTTCTCTAGTTATTTGGCATACAAATATGAGTTTATAACTAGTATAAACATGCAAGAATATGATTGACAAACCCTACTTGAGGCAGAATATCAATCCTAACTATTTCATTTTTCTTAATAATCCAAATAACATTTCCAAATTACTGTAATCGACTGAAAGGAATTTTAATTCTTATTTAAAGAACCCAATTAATCAAATCACACAAATAGAAAAAAATGCGTACTGATAAATTGAACATACACTTGATATTTCAATTTAAATAATCAAGAAAAATCAGATTGGAGACAATCAAATAATTGTAGAAATCCAACAAACAACTGATACCAGAATGAAGCCACCAAATCAACAATCTTTCATTATCTTCCTCAAAATTTATACATGCAACATAGTCTTCTTGAATGCAAACATTCTAAAAATATTATGCTTGTCGCAATCTATCCCTATTCTAAAATCTTCTAATTCTTGCTCCTTCATGTTACAAAAATGGATATTTATATATCAACCGCCTGAAAAGACACATCCCTTCATAAATTTCTTAAGCATGAAACACTAACAAGATTAAAATTAACTAAGCTTTGTTGAGCCATAAATGAACTCTTGACATGTGATCTGTGTAGTCTCGACGCTCATGTGTATCTGCATCTCCTAATGCATTGCAGATCATGATCTCCATCACCACCATCTATTCATTCAGCTCACATGCTTCATCCAATGTTGCATCTTTCACAGTGGTTGTCATTAAAATATCTTGGAGTATTAATTCACTTTCGCTCTTCCATGTAGCCATTTCTTTTAATTTTCCTCCATCATTAAAGAACATAGTCAATCCATTTTTGGCGGCTTCTATCAATTCTTGTGCATCCTCTTGTAACTCTTCAAAGAATCCTCTGTGCTTATCCATAACACGATTAGCATCCTCAATTACTGCATTGTCAAGAGTATCCGGTTGTTTTATTTCCTCAAGTTTCTCTTGGATTCTACCATCCACCCTTTTATGTTCTTTTATTGCATCAAATTACTATGAGTGTTTTCCCCAAAATTTATTTAGCCAAGTGGCTAAATTGTCTTGCCTCCTTTTGATTACTATTGTAAGTGTGTCACTTTTCCCTTGAGAATATGCACTTGATCCCTCCCAATGGTCCTTCATCTACGAACTTTCACCTTGGGTGAGCATCTTTGTTGGCCCTATTGTAACATCCATTAAGTCTTTCAGATGCTCATTTTCTCTCAACTTTATTTCATTATTTGGTTTGTACATCTCCTTTTCTCTGATCAATGCCTGTATTTTTGTTTTATTCAATTTTCCTACATTAATCCCAATTTGTGTTGTTGCAACTGGATCAGCCTCCCTAGCCTTTAAAGTCATGAAATGTCCAAATTCTTTCTCAGTATCAATGACAACTGACCTCTTGTGAAGTGGATATAAGGCCCAAATCATCAATGTCTCTTCATCAGGATTGTATTTTGATCATGTATACACTTATGTCACCTTTTCTATGTTGATTTTGTGTGTAGTATTGTTGTCCTTCAAGAAATTATCAAAGACTAATGCAGAATTGAGGTCTAATCCTAGGAAAATCATGACACCAACCTTTTCCAACATTTCTCTCCCTTTCTCAAGGGTCACACTTTTCATCTCTTTCTCTACACCATCTCTCAAACTCTTCACCAATTGTTCTTCATTTCCTGGTGTCACATTGTCAACCAGTTCTCTTATTTCCTTTCCTTTTTGCTTGTAAAAAAATGTTTTGAATTCAGAAGTTTTTACAAACTCATCATCTACTATAAAAGATTTGTATTCTTCATGTCTTGCATCTGTATCTACACTTTACTCAATATTTATTTCTCTGGAAGAATAGGTATAACCCTGAGTTCTTGTCCTTGATACCTTACCGGATGGACCCTATGATATGTTAGCCTTTGATTCCTTTTCACTAGAGGACAACAATTCTATATCAAGCGACTCTTGATTATGTTGCTCAATCACCATCTTTGCCTTTTCTGCTTCCAAGTTTCTTATTATATCATCAAACTGGTAGGGCACATGATGATATCCTCCAAAGTTTATCTTTTGTTTAGCCGAGTGGATATACCCTTCTGGATCAAATTTTTTTCTCAATGGCCCTCTCTTCATGTTGTACTGTAATAACCTATCAAGAATCAAGTTATATCATTCCTTTGCTAACACAGTAAAGTCACCAAAACATAATGTACTGGGCATAAAATCCTTCTTTCCAAAAGAGCTTAAATTCATGACACTGGATAATTCCATTTGCCTAACAATTTCTAAGTAGGCAATCCTATCTGGAACTATTCTAGGAAAGATAAATGGAGCATCTTCAAATCCATAGACCCTAATCATGGTCATGTTCTCTAGACAATACCAATCCCCCCAATTGTGGCTGATTGGTCCATTAGAATCTTTAGGCTTGACAAACCTTTTTATCTCATCAAACAAGAAATAATCACATGGATGATTGTAGAATTTATACAAGGGTTTTACAAAGTATTCCTCAAAGTGTACAAAACTAGAATTAGAAAACCTGTTGTCCCAAACAGCAGTCCACGACTGAATAGGAAATGGCTTGCCTTCTTTATCAAATTGTGAAATTCTCAGCTCTTGGGATCACAACCCTAATTCTTGTCTGAAGTATAACACAAAATGCATCAATAATGAATAATTCCTGAGGTGGAGGACAAAGGCTCCATTTTTTATTGCCATTAACCCAGCATCAATTTCCTTAAACACATATGAGGCATAATCCAAAGGCCTGGAGTTATGCTATTGGATATCTATTGCAATCACCATAGGCACAATTTCCATATACTCTGGAACTTCCATTCCCAACACCTATCCCACCGAAAAATAGGTGTACTTCATATAAGGCTCGAAAAGATCCACATGAAATGGTGGTCCTTCATTGTCCTCCATTGGAATTGGTTTGCCACCATGCCTAATTCTATGCAGGGGTAATCTCCAACCCTATAAATTGTGTCCATCCTTCTGAATTCATTCTCGAGCTCTTCACTTACAATTCTTTCATTGCACATCCCTTCTAATTTGATAACCTCGCTTATTGCATTTTCTGACAAATGTATTAATGGATTCCCAGATAGATCACATATGGCCCTATATTTCGGATTATAATGATTGGACAACAATTTCACCAATTCGACATCGACAAAAACATTAGGGAAAACCAGTTTACCTAAATTGAGCTTCCATGGGTTACATACTAGCTCAAAATGATTCCTCTGATAGTAATGAAAGTTGAATAATTCATAGCCTCTAATTGGGGTCCAAACATCTCCTATGAATTTGCATTTATAGTTTAATTTATCCACCTTCTCCCTAAGTTGTGCAAAGCGTCTAGCTTTAGGTCCAGAACTAGGTAGTTGGTCTATGAGATCTTGGTTCAATTTTCGTTCGGTGCCCTCTGACTGAATTTTGGTTTTCTACCTTTTTCCCTTTGATTGACTACTCTCCCCATGTTTTCTACATTTTGATTTCTCTGGACCAGTGCTTTCCATTCTTTGAAATTTACAAGATTCAAGGGATGAGAAAATTACTGTATTTTTCCTGAAATTCCAAGTTGAATGAATGCCCCAATCCTCTTCGCGTTCTTCTCCTCTCCTTTGCTGCTAATTCCACGAAAAAATGCTTTTAATTGAGTTCACTTGGATTCACAAAATCTTTTATGTTTTCATGGTGCCATTAATGTCTTGGTTGGGATACAAATGAAGTAGGCTCTTCGAAATTCTCATTGTCACATCACACAACATATCGGCAAGACATTTTAAATCTTTGGCCAATCCTTCTGTTCAACGTTCACATATCTGCTAGGACATCGTGTAGCTCCCCCGACACCTCAAGTCTCCCCGACAGTTTTCCTTTTAGTTTTTTAAATATCGCCATGACTTAACGAATCGGACCAATAGTTCTCTGCTTCATTCTGAAGGTTCTTTGTCTCACCAAGATATTCTTTTTGTCAACTTAAATTGTCGAGACAAAGTAACTAACCTGTCGATAGAATAATACTCGTCGTGACCTTCCTTAGATCTCCCTGCTAAGGCTTATCTTACCAATACATCTTTTCTTCGGCGAGACCATGCACATTGTCCCTCCGAATTTTTTTATCTCATACATGTTTTCACTCCCAATCCTATCGATATAACATGGGAGGTCGGTAAGAATCCCCAAAACTCTTCCTGACAACATTGTCTCATCGACCGAATACTATGGGGAAAGTATTCAATTTTCGTTCAGTGCCCTCTAACTGAATTTTGGTTTTCTGCCTTTTTCCCTTTGATTGACTACTCTCCCCATGTTTTCTACCTTTTGATTCCTCTAGACCAGTTCTTTCCATTCTTTGAAATTTACAAGATTCAAGGGATGAGGAACTTACTATATTTCGCCTGAAATTCCAAGCTGAAAGAACGCCCCAATCCTCTGCTCATTCTTCTCCTCTCCTTTGCTGCTAATTCCATGAAAAAATGCTTAATGAATCATGCCAACAGTTCTCTGCTTCATTCTGAAGGTTCTTTCTCTCACCGAGATATTCTTTTTGCCAACTTAAATCGTCGACACAAAGTAATTGTCTTGTCAATAGAATAATACTTATCGTGACCTTCCTTAGATCTCCCTGGTGAGACTTATCTTATCGATACATCTTTTCTTCAGTGAGACCATGCACGTTGTCCCTTTGAAATTTTTTATCTCATACATGTTGTCATGCCCAATCCTGTCGGTATAACATGGGAGGTCGGGAAGACTCCCCAAAACTCTTCCCGACAACATTGTCTCATCGATTGAATCCCTTTTTCTTTATCGGCGAGACCGGTGAATGTTTCGGGCTGCCTTTTGGAACCTCACTCTGATGACTCTTGTCTGGCCGATAAAAGTTCTTGTGCTCTAAATGGTGGGATAAACATGAGCTCGATATGACCTCACACCATCATGTCGATAGTCATTGTCCTGCCGATAGAAACAGTGAACCCGTTTTCTCCTGACATTTGTCCTCATCAGCATGACACAACTAATTTCTTGCTGATATACTCAAGAAGATGTGCATTAGTATCGGTGAGACCTACATTATCTTATGCCGATATGTTTCATATATCAAAAATTTCAGGGTTAGATAAATTTTATGTGATCATATGATAAAAATTGACCTGGACCTTGCTGAGTATGTTATGTGAAGAAAAATTTAGGACTCTTTGGGAAACTAATGAGCTTGAATGGCCAATGAGATTTTTTCAAAATTTTACAATTCTAACAGTGGCTCCGTCTAGGGATGAATGATTGTGAGATCATTGCAAGGATTCAGATCTTTGGGTGAGCAGACCAATCTTATCAAGGTTATGGATCATGGAAAGAATGAAAGCAAGTGGAGATGATCATTATCCTATACTATTGTACATGGAGAAAATTCAAATAAAGGAATCCCAAGATTGTCTCTGTACTAGCAATTCCTGTACCTTTTATTTCCTATACTACTGTGCATGGAAAATTTATGAAAGGTTTTTTTAAGAGTTGTCCATGCACTAGCAACCCTTGATCCTCTGTAATTTTCAAGAGAAAAAGTTCTTTAAAAATTGCTCGTGTATAGGCAATCCCTGTTCTTCACCACTCATGTTTTGTAAGTAATATGAATCCTCTCCTCATTTATGAACAAAAAAAAAAGGTCTGAACCACAAAGCTTCAAATTTTCCATGTTTTCCTTTCTCCTGACACCTGGCATTCCACATCAATACTAGATCATTTTCTTCAAATTTTCTATCTTTTGCCTTTTTATCAAATAAATACTTCATTTGTACTTGCAACTTCATATTCTGGTTCTGAGCTAGTCTCCTCATCTCATCAAGCTCTGCCAATTGTTCCATTCTCTCCTCCATTGGTTCAGAAACCTCTATGTCTTCTTGAAGGATAAATTTGTAAACTAGCAACAAATTTTGTAAAGGCATTCTAGCTTGTGTTCCATATACTAGTTCAAATGGGGATTTTCCAATTGCCTTTTTTACAGTAATCCTATCAGCCCATACAACCATTTTTAATTTTGAATCCCATACCTTTTTACTTTCGCCTAGCATTGTCCTTATGATTTGTAGAAGGCTTTTGTTGTTGGACTCTGCCTGACCATTAGCTTGCGGGTGGTAAGGAGCAAAATAAGAAATAGTAATACCATGTGTACTGCAAAAAGTCTTAAACTCATCTAATCTAAAACACATCCCATTGTATGTGATTAATCTTAATGGTGTACCAAACCTGGTAATAATGTTATCCATCATAAAATTGGTCACAACTTTACTTGTTGCTTGCTTGGTTGGGATTGCTTCTACCCATTTGGTGAAGTAATCAGTGGCTACCAGTATCCATCTGTGTCCTCCACTTGATTTCTCTTGTATCTCCCCAATAAAATCAATCCCCCATTGATGAAAAGGGGCTTCAACCTGCATAGGTCTAAGTGGTAAGGCTCCTTGATATTTCATTTTTCCTTAAATTTTTTGGCATGCCTCACACTTTCTTACAAATGAAAAAGAAACCTTAAAGACTTTTGGCCAGTAATAACCTACCCTGAGAATTTTATGTGTAGTTGTCTTTGCAGAATAATGGCCTCCACAGACCCCTTCATGCATTTCTTTCAAAACATTATTAGCTTGTGACTCATCTAAACATAAGAACATTCCATCCCTGTTCTTCCAAAATAAATCACCTTCTATGAATACATATTTAGATGCTTGTATTTTCAAATTTCTTTTCTGGTTATCATTAAATTTTTCAGGGAACTTCATGTTTCTGAGGTAATACATGATGTTTGTGTACCAGGGTGTATGCTCAATACTTGCAATCACATTTCCTTCATCTTCTACATTGCAAATTTGATTTGCTTCAATATTTTCTTCTACCATTAACTTGGCCAAACCTTTGTCTCTTACCAATTTAGTAATTTGTATTTCCATATCAAATTCCTGGATTTTATTAATCCACTTGCACCTCTTCCTTGTTACCTCTGACTGTGTTAGGATATCTTTAACAACTATGTGAGGAACATAAGAAATTACTTTGGCTCCAACAAGATACGGTCTAAAATATTTTGTGGCTTTTACTAGTGCAAAGGCTTGTTTTTCCATTATATCATATTTCAATTATGATCCTGCAATGATTTACTAAAGAAGGACACAAGCTGCTCATCACCCTCCTGATTTTTTTGTAACATAACAACAGCTATAGTGTGTAAGGAAGCAAATGAAAATATTTGAAAAGGTTTTGTAAAGTTAGGAGATTTGAGGACAGGGGCTTCTTTGATGGCCCTTTTGATGGATACAAAAGCTTCCAGTGCTTCTGGAGTCCATTCATTTTTTTGTCCCTTAGCATTTTTGATATGGGCTTAATAATTTCAGCAAAGTTAGACACAAACCTCCTAACAAAGTTAATCTGTCCAAAAAATGATTGGATGGCTTTGACAGTTTTAGGAATAGGAACCTTATCTATGGCCTCAACTCTCTCAGGATCTATTCTAACTCCTTTCTTCGACACAATATGTCCTAATATTTTTCCATTTGTGATAGAAAAATGACATTTTTTAGGGCTCAAACTAATGCCATATTCTAAAGCTTTAATGAATATTTTTTCCAGATGTTCTACATGATCTTCAGCCCTTTTTGAGTAAGCAATAAGGTCATCTTAATATACTACCATTATAGCATTAATTAAGTCTGCAAATGCTAAGTCCATAGCTCTTTGAAAGGTTGCTCCTACATTTGTGAGACCAAAGGGTATTCTCACATAGACATATGTTCCCCATGGAGTTGTAAAAGCTATCTTGTACTGCTCAGATTCCCTGACTTTAACCTGGTTATAACTAGAGAAACCATCCATCATAGATAACATCTCACACCCTATCACTTTGTGCAGTATAGCCTCCATATTAGGTAGAGGGTAATTATCTTTGAGGGATGCCGCATTTAAATTTTTGAAGTCCACACACAGTCTGATATCTCTGTTCTTTTTTCTCATAGGAACTAGGTTTGACACCCATGTTGAATGTCTGACCGGTTTAATGATACCCCCATCTCTAAGCTTCGTTAATTCCTCCTGCATCTTTGGTTCCAATGTAGGGTTAATAGGTCTTTGTTTCTACGTAAACGGCTTTGCATCTGGTTTCAACATAATTTCATGTTGAAATAGGTCCTCCATATATGCTTTGAGATCTTCATAAGACCATGCAAACACATGTTTATATTTTCTTAGTAATGAAATCAACATTCTCCGAACAGTTGGGATTATTTTGTTTCTAATATATACTTTTCTTGGTGGCAGTTCAATCCCTAAATTTACCTCTTCAATATCTTATTTCTTAACTAGTGTTTGTTTCATGAGGGATCGATCATTTCCATCATAAACCCTCTCCAATGCTACTAGTCCTTTGGGGATTTTATTAGTTCTAAGTTGTAAGACCTTCTTCCCGAATACTGTCTTCTCTCCATCTATTTCTTCTACAAAGGCATTAAATTCAATTTCTTGGGCCTCATATTGGTCTATACAGTGCAGAAACTTCAGGAGGTCAGTGTCCTCATTAAAAACCTACCAACTGTATATATTTTCAGGTACAACGGGTCTTGTTTTGAACTCAATTTGAGACACTCCTACCAATGTGATGTCATATTTTTTCAGTGCTACATTGGCTAG
The DNA here is from genome assembly GCA_007115665.2 of Sequoiadendron giganteum. Classification (NCBI taxonomy): domain Eukaryota; kingdom Viridiplantae; phylum Streptophyta; class Pinopsida; order Cupressales; family Cupressaceae; genus Sequoiadendron; species Sequoiadendron giganteum. Next base: position 420,123,846 of record CM021100.1, on the reverse strand, counting down.
GAAGTCTGCCATTATATTTTTCGACCTATCCACCCAATCAATGGAGAAAACATCCAATAGCTTGATTGTATCCCATATAGAATTCATGTATTGCTTCAGCCTCTTGTTCTTTGCAACATATTTTGATCTGACCTGTGACACAACTATCTCCGAGTCTCCAAAAATAGTTAACAGTTTAATCTTGTGCTTGACAACCATGTCCAAACCAGTTAACAAGGCTTCATATTCCACCACATTGTTTGTACATTCAAATGTCAACAAAAATGAATTTTTAAATATAGTACCTTCAGGAGATATGAAAACTACCCCAGCTCCATTACCTTCTTGGCTACATGCCCCATAAAAGTAGATTTTCCATACCCCTTGTTGATTTTCAGAAATATGTTTATCAATTGGGTCTTTGTTCACTAATTCAGGCTATGATAATTCTACTCTAAAACTCCCCAAATCCACATCACAAAAGCAATTAAGTTGCTCTTGAGGAACACACTCAACAATTTGATTCATTCTTGGCTCCCTATATAAATTAACCTCTTCACCATTTACTAGTATAGTGGCATGTGATAAATTGAACTGCACATTACCCCCTACTGCTGCAATCCATTGTCTTGACAAAAGAATTCTAAACTGAGGAGGTGTGTCAATTAGGGTTATATCAATATTGTAGGCAGCTTGGGGGTAAGTTGCTAATCTTACTTCCACATTCTTTATTACTCCTACAACCGGAACAGGCCTGCTATCCATGGTGTAGCATTTACCTCCTTCCACATCTACCCACATACCAAGTTGTTTCATTACCCCTACTGGCATAATATTCATGGAAGCACCTGAATCTATCATGCAATTTCTCACTAACTTGCCACTTATGAGCAGGGTGGTAAAAAATGGGTCGATCTGTGGTGTATTCATTAAGCAAGCTTCTGGAATTTTTATCTCCTTATTTTCAAGGTTTATATTTTGATTCCCATTAGACATCAATTGAATGGCACCTTCCCTATATTCCTTAATTTTCATCATTTCAAGTAATGGGACATATATTTTTAGTTGAGATAAGGTTTGTATGAAATCAAAGGATGTACCTTCAATTCTGAACACCTTCTTTGGTTCTATCAATTCTCCTTTGATTTCTTCCTTTTCCCCTTTGCATGTTTGACTTGGCTTTTGTTTCTCGATGGGGATTTCTTTACTTTCCTCTTTAGGAGCCCATTTTTGTTCTTTTTTGTCAGATTGCTTTTCATCTGTCCTTTTTAATGTCTCATTCAGTACTTTTTTATTTTTTACAAACATTCCTCTCAGGACACCCTCATCTTTGTTCACTATTTTTTTTCTCAACTGATATTTTCTTCTAGCTTCCTCCACTGCTGCAATAGTCAACCTCTCAATCTCTTCTTCACTCGGTCTCCTTATACTATATCTATTAGTTTGGCATGATGCAATAGGGGGATTTTTCTCATTTTCACTTTCTTCATGGTCAGAAAAAACCTATTGCTCTGCCATATGAATATTGTATCTTTGATGATCAACAACATACTCATATCCCTCCTCCTCTGAAGATGAATATTCCTGCTCCAAAGAATTAAGAGTGTGGGAAGTTAAATAGACATTTTGGTCTTTACCACCATCATTTTCCAATGTGTCTTCTTCTAGTATTGACTGAGCTATAACACAATGCTCCGGGGAATGTGGTGCATAACAGATTGAGCACCAAGGACTCTTATCTACCATATATGTTATTTTCCTTTTTAATGGATCCAGTGTTTCTTTATTTCTTGGTCTATCATTTACCGGCTTCCCATCCTTCCAGTTTGTATTATAAGGCATGTCATGCAACCTTGGTCTCTCATTATTATATGTATTTTCTTATCTATTTGGGGGAGCATATGGGGGAGCCCTAGGGTTTTCCCTTTTATAAATCATCCCTGCAACCTTCCTCTTATTCTCAATTGTGAGTGCTATCTTTTGAGATTCAGCCAAATTCCTAGGATCTATGTTCCTAAGATCATATCCTATCTTGGGATCAAAATATTTCAAGTAAATGCTCAATGCAGTAGGATCAACCAACTTGGATCCATGAGGTAGCTTATTATGTAGTTTAGCAAACCTCTGATTAAATTCATAGGCTGACTCATTTTGATGCTTTTGGATAGTTGCCAACTCATGCAAAGCAAACTCTGATGCACATTGATTCCCATATTGCTGGAGAAACTGCTCATAAAATATATGAATGGAATCAATGAATGTTGTTGATAAACTGTTAAACTAGTCCCTGGCATCTTCGATCAACGACATCATAAATAATCTCATTCAGGTACATCCTCATATTGCATATCCAAGTCTTGAATAACTGCTTTAAAGTTTCTCAGATGCTCCTTGGTTGTGACTGCACTACTTCCTATGAATTTTGGGACTAGGTTTCTCCAATTGTTATCCAGAGGGTAAGGGTATATCTGAAATCCGGTCAAATCAAACTGCCTGATTATGGTTGTATATTGTGGAGGAGGATTTGGTAATGTTGATGCTGGTACAATGGATTACTATTTGCCACATATTGCTGACCTTGTGGGGGTACGTGTTGCTGATAAGGAGGTGGTTGAACACCCTTATGTTGTGGTGGAGCATTTTGATGTCCACATTGGTTCCTTGGCTGATTTCAGTGGGCCTGTGGGGAATTTTTTGGTCTCATATTGTTATTTTTATGAGGGGGCATATATTTAGGTGAGTTAGCCATTGCTGTTTTAATCTGAGCCTTTTGCAACTTCAATTTCTCAAATTATTTCATTGCCTGAAGCCTTTGCTCATATTCTATCCTTGATCTTTCTGTTTCTTGCCTCATGTGTTCCAACTATGCATCTGCCCCATTTTGGGTCATAATTTCATGATTTTCTTCAGATGCTTCTTCATATTCAAGTCCCTCCTCAAAAAGTGTTGTTCTCTACTCATATTCAAAATCTCTCCTTTTTTTAGCCACAAAATCATCCATGAACTCATCATTCTTCTCATGGTTCATTTGCTAGAGGGGGTTTCTCTTCTCTTCTGGAGTGTGAATTTCTTTAGACGGGTTGTTTTCATTTGTTAATGCATCATATGAATTATGTGTTTCCATCGGTGGTTTCAATGTTTTGTTTTTTGTTGCTAGGCCTCGGTCATTAGACACTTTCTTGCCCTGATCATTTTTGTAATTCCACTTAATTTTATCACTAGGACCATCACCATCTTTGTACAAAGATCTTCTTCCTTGCATATTGTGAGTAATCGTGATAGTCTGAACTCTAAGACAATTTCTTTTTGATCTATATTTTATTTTATCAGTCTCAATGCACTTGTTCATTCAGAGTCGCCACCCACTTTTTAATATTTCTAGATTACAGTAATCGACTGAAAGGAATTTTAATTCTTATTTAAAGAACCCAATTAATCAAATCACACAGATACAAAAAATGTGTACTGATAAATTGAACATACACTTGATATTTCAATTTAAATAAACAAGAAACATCAGATTGGAGACAATCAAATAATTGCATAAATCCAACAAACAACTGATAGTAGAATGAAGCCACCAAATCAACAGTCTTTCATTATCTTCCTCAAAATTTATACATGCAATATAGACATCTTGAATGCAAAAATTCTGAAAATATTATGCTTACCGCAATCTATCCCTATTCTAAAATCTTCTAATTCTCGCTCCTTCATGTTACACTAACAAGATTCAAACTAACTAAGCTCTGTTGAGCCATAAATGAAATCTCAACATGTGATCTATGTAGTCTCGGTGCTTGTGTGTATCTGCATCTCCTAATGCATTGTGGATCATGATCTCCATCATCACCATCTATTCGTTTTGCTCACATGCTTCATCCAATGTTGCATCTTTCGGAGTGGTTGTCATTAAAATTTCCTGGAGTATTAATTCACTTTCGCTCTTCCATGTAGCCATTTCTTTTAATTTTCCTCCATCATCAAAGAACATAGTCAATCCATTTCCGGTGACTTCTATCAATTCTTGTGCATCCTCTTGTAACTCTTCAAAGAATCTCCTGTACTTATCCATAACATGATTAGCATCCTCGATTGCTGCATTGTCAAGAGTATCAGGTTGTTTTATTTCCTCAAGTTTCTCTTGGATTCTACCATCCACCCTTTTATGTTCTTTTATTGCATCAAAGTACTATGAGTGTTTTCCCCAAAGTTTATTTAAGCAAGTGGCTAAATTGGTCTGCCTCCTTTTGATTACTGTTGTAAGTGTGTCATTTTTCCCTTGAGAATATGCACTTGATCCCTCCTAATGGTTCTTCATCTGTGAACTTTCACCTTAGGTGAACATCTTTGTTGTCCCTATTGTAACATCCATTAAGTCTTTCAGATGCTCATTTTCTCTCAACATTCTTTCGTTATTTGTTTTGTACATCTCCTTTTCTCTGATCAATGCTTGTATTTGGGCATTATTCAATTTTGCTACATTAATCCCAATTTGTGTTGTTGCAACTGGATGAGCCTCCCCAGCCTTTAAAGTCATGACATGTCCAAATGCTTTCTCAGTACCAGTGACAACTGACCTCTTGTGAGGTGGATATAAGGCCCAAATCATCAATGTCTCTTCATCAGGATTGTATTTTGATCATGTATACACTTTTGTCACCTTTTCTATGCTAAGCTTGTGTGTAGTATTGTTGTCCTTCTAGAAACTATCGAAGACCAATGCAAAATTGAGGTCTAATCCTGGGAAAATCATGACACCAGCCTTTCCAACATTTCTATCCCTTTCTCAAGGGTCATACTTGTCATCTCTTTCTCTACATCATCTCTCAAACTCTTCAACAATTGTTCTTCATTTCCTAGTGTCACATTGTCAACCTATTCTCTTATTTCCTTTTTGTTTTGCTTGTACATAAATGTTTTGAATTTTGAAGTTCTTACAAACTCATCAGCTACTATAAACTATATGTATTCTTGATGTCTTGCATCTATATCTACACTTTCCTCAATATTTATTTCTCTGGCATAATAGGTATAACCCTAAGTTCTTGTCCTTGATACCTTATCGGATGGACCTTGTGATATGTTAGCCTTTGATTCTTTTTCACTAGAGGACAATAGTTCTATATCAAGAAACTCCTGATTATGTCACTCAATCACCATCTCTGCCTCTTCTGCTTCCAAGTTTCTTATTATATCATCAACCTGGTAGGGCACATGATGATATCCTCCAAATTTTATCTTTTGTTTAGTCGAGTGGATATACCCTTCTAGATCGATTTTTTTTCTCAATGGCCCTCTCTTCATGTTTTATTGTAATAACCTATCAATAATCAGGTTATATCCTTCCTTTTCTAACACAATAAAGTCACCAAAACACAATGTAATGGGCATAAAAGACTGCTTTCCAAAAGAGCTTAAATTCACGACACTGGAGAAATCCATTTGCCTAACAATTTCTAAGTAGGCAATCATGTCTGGAACTATTCTAGGCAAGATAAATGGAGCATCTTCCAATCCATAGACCCTAATCATGGTCATGTTCTCTAGACAATACCAATCACCCCAATTGTGGCTGATTTTTCCATTAGAATCTTTAGGTCTGAGAAACCTTTTTATCTCATCAGACAAGGAATAATCACATGGATGATTGTAGAATTTATAAAAGGGTTTTACAAATTATTCCTCAAAGTGTACAAAACTAGAATTAGCAAACCTGTTGTCCCGAACAGCAGTCCATGACTGAATAGGCAATGGCTTGCCTTCTTTATTAAATTGTGAAATTCTCAGCTCTTGGGGCCACAACCCTAATTCTTGTCTGAAGTATAACACCAAATGCATCAATAATGAATAATTCCTGAGGTGCAGGACAAAGGCTGCATTTTTTATTGCCATTAACCCAGCATCAAGTTCCTTAAACACATATGAGGCATAATACAAAGGCCTGGAGTTATGATATTGAATATCTATTACAATCACCATAGATAGAATTGCCATATACTTTGGAACTTCCATTCCCAATACCTGTCCCACCAAAAAATAGGTATACTTCATATATGGCTCGAAAAGATCCACATGAAATGGTGGTCCTTCATTGTCCTCCATTGGAATCGGTTTTCCACCATGCCTAATTATGTGCAGGGGTAATCTCCAACCCCTATAAATGGTGTCCATCCTTCTGAATTCATTCTCGAGCTCTTCACTTACAATTATTTCATTGCACATCCCTTCTAATTTGAAAACCTCGCTTATTGCATTTTCTGAAAAATGTATTAATGGATTCCCAAATAGATCACATATGGCCCTATGTTTCGGATTATAATGACTAGACAACAATTTCACCAATTTGACATCGACAAAAACATTAGGGCAAACCAATTTACCTAAATTGAGCTTCCATGGGTTACATACTAGCTCAAAATGATTCCTCCGGTAGTAATGGAAGCTGAATAATCCATAGCCTCTAATTGGGGTCCAAACATCTCCTATGAATTTTCATTTATCATCTAATTTATCCACATCCGCCCTAAGTTGTGTAGAGCATCTAACTTTAGGTCTAGAACCAGGTAGCTGGTCTATGAGATCTTGGTTCAATTTTTGTTCGGTGCCCTCTGACTGAATTTTGGTTTTCTAACTTTTTCCCGTTGATTAACTACTCTCCCCATGTTTTCTACCTTTTGATATCTCCAGACCAGTGCTTTCCATTCTTTGAAATTTACAAGATTCAAGGGATGAGGAACTTACTATATTTCGCCTAAAATTCCAAGCTGAAAGAACGCCCCAATCCTCTACTCATTCTTCTCCTCTCGTTTGCTGCTAATTCTGTGAAAAAATGCTTAACGAATCGGGCCAATAGTTCTTTGCTTCATTTTGAAGGTTCTTTCTCTCACCGAGATATTATTTTTGTCAACTTAAATCGTCAAGGCAAAGTAACTGTCCTGCCGATAGAATAATACTTGTCATGACCTTCCTTAGATCTCCCCTATGAGGCTTATCTTATCGATACATCTTTTCTTCAACGAGACCACGCACGTTGTCCCTCCGATAATTTTTATCTCATACATGTTGTCATGCCCAATCCTGTCGATATAACATGGGAGGTCGGGAAGACTCCCCAAAACTCTTCCCGGCAACATTCTCTCATCGACTGAATCCCTTTTTCTTTATCGACGAGACTGGTTAATGTTTTGGGCTGCCTTTTGGAACCTCACTTCGATGAATCCAGTTTGGCCGATACATGTTCTTGTGTTTCGAGTTGTGGGATAAACCTGAGCTCGATATGACCTCACACTATCATGCCGATAGACATTATCTTACCGATAGAAACTGTGAACCCGTGTTCTCCCAACATTTGTCCTCATCGGCATGACACAACTAATTTCTTGTCGATATACTGAAGGAGATGTGTATTAGTATCGGTGAGACCTGCATTATCTTATCCTGATATGTTTCATATATCAAAAATTTCAGGGTTAGATAAATTTTATGTGATCATATGATAAAAATTGACACAGACCTTGGTGAGTATGTTATGTGAAGAAAACTTTAGGACTCTTTGGGAAACTAATGAGCATGAATGGCCAATGAGATTTTTTGAAAAATTTACAGTTCTAACACAATGTATAGAATAGAGGGTTGAGAATTGAGGGTATAGGGTTGATGGTTTAGGGTATTGGGTTGAGGGTATAGGTTTGAGGGTAGAGGATAGAAGGTTTAAGGGTTTAGGGTTTAAGGGTTGAGGATTGAGGGATTAAGGGTTGAGGCTTGAGAATTGAGTGTTAAGGGTTTAATGTATAGGGTAGAGGGTAGAGGGTTTAAGGGTTGAGGGTCGAGAGTTTAAGGTTGAGGGAAGAGGATTGAGGGTATAGGGTTGATTGATTAGGGTTAAGGGTCCAACATATAGGGTAGAGGGTATAGGGGTTTAGGGTTGAAGGTAGAGGGTTTAAGGGTTGAGGGATAAATGGTTAAGGGTTGAGGGATTAGGGTAGAGATTTTAATTGGGTTTAGGGGTTTAAGGGTTGAGGGATTAGGGTTGAGATTAGAGGGTATTGGATTGATAGTAGAGGGTTTAAGGGTTTAGGATTTAAGGGTTGAGGGTTGAGGGTTTAGGGTATAGGGTTGAGTTTTTAAGGGTTTAAGGGTTGAGGGTATAGGTTCGAGGGATTAGGGAAGATAGGGAGGGATGGATGGAGGGAGAGATGGAGGGAGAAGTGAGATAGAGAGAAGGAGAGAAGAGGAGGGAGGGACAAAGATAGATTAGGGTTAAGGATCCAATGTATAGGGTAGAGGGTTGATAATTGAGGGTATAGGGTTGATGGTATAGGCTTTAGGGATTATGGTTGAGGGTTGAGGGTAGAGGGTATTGGGTTGAGGGTAGAGGGTAGAATTTTTAAGGGTTTATGGTTTAAGGGTTTATGGTTGAGGGTTTAGGGTTGAGGGTAGATGTTTTAGGGTATAGGTTTGAGGGCTTAGGGTTGAGGGTCCAATGTATATGGTAGAGGGTATAGGATTGATTGATTAGGGTAGAGGGTAGAGGGTAGAGGGTATTGGGTTATGATAGATGATTTAAGGGTTGAGGTTTGAGAGTTTAAGGTTGAGGGTAGAGGATTGAGGCTATAGGGTTGAGGGTTGAGGGTAGAGGGTATTGGGTTGAGGGTAGAGGGTAGAGGGTTTGAGGGAAGAGGGTTAAGGATAGAGGGTTTAGGGTAGAGGGTTAAGGGTTTAGGGTTTAAGGGTTAAGGGTAGAGGTGAGAGAGATAGAGGGAGTGAGTGAGAGAGAGACCCGAGAGAGGGAGAGGGGGTAGGAGGGAGAGACTTGGGAGAGAGAGGTAGGGAGGGAGTGGGAGAGAGATATATGAAGGGAGGTTTAATGGTAGATGGTTTAAGGGTTTAGGGTTTAAGGGTTAAGGGTTTAGGGTTAATGGTGGAGGTGAGAGGGATAGAGGGAGTGAGAGAGATAGTGAGCAAGAGAGGGAGAGAGGGGGTAGGAGGGAGAGGGTTGAGAGAGAGATGGAGGGAGTGGGAGACAGATATAGGGAGGGAGGGCTAAGGGTAGAGGGTAGAAGGTTAAGGGTTTAGAGTTTAAGGGTTAAGGGTTTAGGGTTTAGGGTTTAGGGTTAAGGGTAGAGGGTTAAGGGTTTAAGGGTTTATGGTTTAAGGATTAAGGGTACAGGGTAGAGGGGAAAGAGATAGAGGGAATGAGTGGGTGAGAGAGAGAGACATGAGAGAGGGAGAAGGGATATGAGGGAGAGTCTTGAGAGAGAGGGAGGGAGTGGGAGAGAGATAGAGGGAGGTAGGGTTAAGGTTAGATGGTAGAGGGTTTAAGGGTTTAGGGTTAAGATTTTAAGGGTAGAGGGGAGAGAGATAGAGGGAGTGACTATGAGAGAGAGGCCTAAGAGAGGGAGAGGGGGTAGGAGGGAGAGGTTTGAGAGAGACAGGGATGGAGTGGGAGAGAGATAGAGGGAGGGAGGGTAGAAGGTTTAATGGTTTAGGGTTTAAGGGTTAAGGGTAGAGGGGAGAAAGATAGAGGGATTGACTGAGAGAGAGAGACCTGAGAGAGGGAGAGGGGGTAGAGAGTTTATGGGTTTAAGGGTTTAAGGGTTCAGGGTTCAGGGATTAGGGTAGAGACTTTACTTTAGTTTAAGGGTTTAATGGTTAAGGGTATAGGGTAGAGGGTAGAGGGTATTGGGTTGAAGGTAGAGGGTAGAGGGTTTAAGGGTTTAGGGTTTAAGGGTTGAGGGTTAAGGATTAAGGGTTAAGGGTTAATGGTTTAGGGTTTAGGGTTGATTGTTTAAGGTTTTAAGGGTTAAGGGTATAGGGTTGAGGAATTAGGGTAGAGAGGGAGGGATGGAGGGAGGGAGATATGGAGGGAGAAGTGAGATAGAGAGTAGAGAAGATGAGGGAGGGAAAGAGATAGATGAGTTTTGAGGATCCAATATATAGGGTAGAGGGGAGAGAGATAGAGGGAGTGAGTGAGTGAGAGAGAGAGAGAGATACTTGAGAGAGGGAGAGAGGATAGGAAGGAGAGACTTGAGAGAGATATGGATGGAGTGGGAGAGAGATAGAGGGAGGGAGGGAGGGTTAAGGGTAGAGGGTTTAACAGTTTAGGTTTTTAGGGTTAAGGGTTTACGGTTTATGGTTAAGGGTAGAGGGGAGAGAGATAGAGTGACAGAATGAGAGAGAGAGAGAGAGAGAGAACTCAAGAGAGGGAGACGGGGTAGGAGGGAGAGATTTGGGAGAGGGAGGGAGGGAGTGGGAGAGAGATAAAGGGATGGAGGTTAAGAGTGAGGGTAGAGGGTTTAGGGCAGAGGTGAGAGATGACGAGAGGGAGGAGAGAGAGGGATGAGGGAGACCTGGAGAGTGAGAAGAGGAGTTGGAGAGACAGAGGGGGTAGGTGGTAGGAGGGTAGAGGTTTTAAGGGTTTACGGCTTAAAGGTTAAGGGTTTAGGGTTTATGCTTACGGCAGAGGGGAGAGATATAGAGGGATGATGAGAGAGAAAGAGTTGAGAGAGGGATGGTAGGATGGGGTTGAGAGAGAGAGGGGAGGGAGGGAGTGGGAGAGATAGTAGGGAGGGAGGGATAAGGGTATAGGGTAAGGGTTTAAGGGTTAAGGTTTAAGGGTTAAGTTCTTAAGGGTTTAGGGTTTAAGGGTTAAGGGTAGAGGGAGAGAGATAGAGGGAGGTGAGTGAGAGAGAGACCTAAGAGAGGGAGAGGGGTAGGAGGGAGAGGAATTGAGAGAGAGGGGGGGGAGGGAGTGGGAGAGAAATAAAGGGAGGGAGGGTTAAAGGTAGGTGGTAGAGGGTTTAAGGGTTTAAGGGTTAAGGGTTAAGGGATTAGGGTTTATAGTTAAGGGTAGAGGGGAGAGAGATAGATGGAGTGACTAAGAGAGTGAGAGACATAAGAGAGGGAGAGGGGGTAGGAGGGAGATATTTGAGAGAGATATAGGGTAGAGGGTTAAGGGTAGAGGGTATATGGTTTAAGGGTTTAAGGGTTAAGGGTAGAGGGGAGAGAGATAGGAGTGAGTGAGTGAGAGAAAGACCTGACAGAGGGAGAGGGGGTCGGAGGGAGAGACTTGAGAGAGAGAGAGAGAGGGAGGGAGGGATGGATTTGGATATATATATAGGGTAGATGGTAGAGGGTTTATGGGTTTAGGGTTTAGGGTTTAAGGGTTTAAGGGTTTAGGTTTAAGGGTAGATGGGAGATAGATAGAGAGAGTGAGTGAGAGACCTGAGAGAGGGATAATGGATAGGAGGGAGAGACTTGAGAGAGAGAGGAGTGGAGGGATTTAGAGAGAGAGAGGGAGGGAAGGAGTGGGAGATAGATAGAGGGAGGGTGTAGGGTGTAGGGTAGAGGGTTTAAGGGTTAAGGGTTAAGGATTAAGGGTTTAAGGGTTAAGTGTAGAGGGTTAAGAATTAAGGATAGAGGGAGTGAGTGAGTAAGTGAGAGATACCTACAAGAGGGAGAGGGGGTAGGAGGAAGATAATTGAGAGAGAGGGAGGGAGGGAGGGTTAAGGGTAGGTGGTAGAGGGTTCAAGGGTTTAGTGTTTAATGGTTAAGGGATTAGGGGTTTGGGTTAAGGGTAGAGGGGGGAAGATAGAGGGAGTGACTAAGAGAGAGAGATACCTAAGAGATGGAGAGGGGGTAGGAGGTATAGATTTGAGAAAGAGAGAGAGGGAGTGGGAGAGATATAGAGGGTAGAGGGTAGAGGGTTTAAGGTTTGAGGGTAGAGGGTTAAGGGTTAAGGGTAGAGGGGAGAGAGATAGGAGTGAGTGAGTGAGTGAGTGAGAGAGAGAGACCTGAGAGAGGGAGAGGGGGTAGGAGGGAGAGACTTGAGATAGAGAGATGTAAGGAGTGATTTTGAGATAGATAGAGGGTATAGGGTAGAGGGTTTAAGGGTTTAGGGTTTAGGGTTAAGGGTAGAGGGGAGATAGATAGAGGAAGTGAGTGAGAGAGAGAGATAGAGACATGAGAGAGGGAGAGGGGGTAGGAGGGAGAGAATTGAGAGAGAGAAGGGGGGAGGGATTTGGAGAGAGATATAGGGTAGAGGGTAGAGTTTTTAAGGGTTTAGGGTTTAAGGGTTAAGAGTTTAGGGTTTAGGGTTTAGGGTATAGGGGAGAGAGATAGAGGGAGCAAGAGAGAGAGAGAGAGAGAGAGGGACTGGGAGAGAGATGGAGGGTAGAGAGTAGAGGGGAGAGAGATAAAAGGAGTGAGTGAGTGAGAGAGATACCTAAGAGAGGGAGAGGGGTGAAGGGAGATACTTGAGAGAGAGAGAGGGAGGGAGTGAGGGAGTGGGAGATAGATAGAGGGTAGATGGTAGAGGGTTTAATGGTTTAGGGTTTAAGTTATAAGGGTTTAGGGTTAAGGATAGAGGGGAGAAATATAGATGGAGTTATTGAGAGAGAGAGCTAAGAGAGAGAGGGGGTAGGATGGAGAGTCTTGAGGGAGAGGGGGGTATGAGGGAGAGTCTCTATATCTCCCCTCCCTCCCTCTCTCTCAAGTATCTCCCTCCCATCCCCTCTCCCTCTCCTAGCCCTCTCTCTCTCTCTCTCTCTTAATCCTATCTCTCTCTCCTCTACCCTTAACCCTCTACCCTTAAACCCTCTACCCTATACCATTAACCCTCTATCATTTATCTCTCTCCCACTCCCTCTCTCTCTCTCAAATATCTCCCTCCTACCCCCTCTCCCTCTCTTAGGTCTATCTCTCTCAGTCACTCCCTCTATCTCTCTCCCCTCTACCCTTAACCCTAAACCATAAATCCTTAACCCTTAAACCCTCCACCCTCTACCCTTAACCCTCCCTCCCTCTATCTCTCTCCCACTCCCTCCCTCTCTCTCTCTCAAGTCTCTCCCTCCTACTGCATCTCCCTCTCTTAGGTCTTTCTCTCTCACTCACTAACTCCCTCTATCTCTCTCCCCTCTACCCTTAACCCTTAATCCTCTACCATTAACCTTTAAACCCTAAACCATTAACCCCTTAACCCTCTACCCTTAACCCTAAACCCTAAACCCTTAACCTTTAAACCCTAAACCCTCTACCCTCTACCCTTAACCCTCCTCCTCTATCTCTCCCCCTCCCTCCCTTCCTCTCTCTCTCAACACTCTCCCTCCTACTCCCTCTCCCTCTCTTAGGTCTCTCTCTTATTCACTCTCTCTATCTCTCTCCCCTCTACCCTTAATCCTAAACCCTAAACCCTTAAACCCTCTACCCTCTACCCTCTACCCTTAACCATGCCTCGCTCTATCACTCTCCCACTTCCTCCCTCTCTCTCTCAATTCTCTCCCTCCTACCCCCTCTCCCTCTCTCAGTTCTCTCTCTCACTCACTCCCTCTATCTCTCTCCCCTCTGCCCTAAACCTTCTACCCTCTACCCTTAACCCTTAAACCCTAAATCCTTAAACCCTTAACCCTTAACCCTAAACCCTAAACCCTTAACCCTTAAACTCTCTACCCTATACTCTTAACCCTCCCTCCCTATATATCTCTCCTTCTCACTCCCTATCTCTCTCTATGAACCCTCTCCCTCCTACCCCCTCTCCCTCTCTCAAGTCTCTCGTAGTCACTCCCTCTATCTCTCTCCCCAATACCCTTAATCATAAACCCTAAACACTTAACCCTTAAACCCTAAACCCTTAAACCCTCTACCCTCTACCCTCTACCCTTAACCCTCCCTCCCTCTATTTCTCTCCCACTCCCTCTCTCTCTCTCAATTCTATCCTCTCTCCCTCTCTCAAGTCTCTCTCTCTCACTCACTCACTCCCTCTATCTCTCTCCCCTCTACCCTTAATCGTCTACCCTATACATTGGATCCTCAACCCTCATCTATCTCTATCCCTCCCTCCTCTTCTCTACTTCTCTATATCTCACTTCTCCCTCATTCTATCCCTCCATCCATCCATTCCTCTCTACCCTAATACCTCAATCCTTAATCCCTTAAACACTCAACCCTAAAACCTAAACCCTTAACCCTTAACCCTTAAACCATCTACCCTCTACCCTCAACCCAATACCCTCTACCCTCAACCCTATACCCTCAACACTTAAACCCTTAAACCCAAGTAAACTCTCTACCATAATCCCTCAACCCTCAACCCTTAATCCCTCAACCCTTAAACCCTCAACCCTCAACCCTCAACCCTCAACCCTCAACCCTCAACCCTCAACCCTCAACCCTCAATCATCAACCCTTAAACCCTAATCCCTCAATCCATATACCCTCTACCCTATACATTGGACCCTCAACCCTAATCCCTCAACCCTATAACCTCAACCATCTACCTTGAACCTTAAACCCTTGACCCTCAACCCTTAAAACCTATACCCTCTACCCTCTATGCTCTACCCTATACATTAAACCCTCAACCCTCAATTCTCAATCCTTAACCCTTAATCCCTTAACCCTAGGTAGGTATGGAAACATAGGTGATAGACAAAGTGATAAAGGGAGATGTAGGTAAATAGAGGGAGAGGAGAGATAAATATAGGTAGAGAGGGAAGGAGACATAGAGAGAGAAGAGATAGAGATAAATAGAGAGGGGAGGGAGGGACAGGTAGGGAGGAGATAGAGGTGAGTGTCTATGTGTGCAAGAGAGAGAGAGGGTAGAGATGGAATGGGTAGAGAGAGAGAGGTACAGGGAGGGAGAGGAGAGATGGAGATTAGATATGGAAAGAGGTAGGGAGGAGGCACAATTGAGATATAGAGTGATGGAGGGAGAGGTGGGTAAAGAGAGGGAGAGGGGAGATAAAGATAAATAGAGAGGGAAGGAAATGTAGAGAGAGATGGTAGATAGAGAGAAGTAGAGAGTGGAGGGATGGAGTGAGAGGAAATCAGGAGATAGAGTGAGAGGAGATAAAATGAGGGGAGAGAGTAATGGGGAGAGAGGAAGTGGGGAGAGAGAAAGAGAGTAGAGAGGGAAGGGGGGAGAGATAGAGAGTAGAGAGGGAAGGAGAGAGTAAGAGAGAAAGAGGGGGAGGGAGAGAGAGGTAGAGAGTGGTAGGTAGTCGAGGGAGAGGTAGGTAGAGAGGGAAGGAGAGAGGGAGGGATAGGAGGGAGAGAGGGAACGAGGGAGAGTGATATGGAGAGATAGTTGTGAGGTGGAGAGTAGAGAGGTAAGGATAGAATGAGAAAGAGAGATAAAGAGAGAGAGGGAGGTTGGAGCAAGGGAGAGGTAGAAAGGGATAGGTGAGATAGAGAGATGGAAGGAGGGAAAGTGGGATAGAGAGAATGGTGATTTAGAGAGGAGTGAGAGGCAAGGAGGCAAAGTGGGAGAGAGAGAGAATGGTGATTTAGAGAAGAGAAAGTGAGAGGTAGGGATAGAGATAATGGTGAGATAGAGAGGAGAGAGTGAGAAAGAAAGAGAGGGATGGAGATACAGAGAGAGGTAGGTAGAGGAAGGGAGAGGAGAGATAGAGAGTAAAGAGGGAAAGAGGTAGGGAAGGAGTCATATGTGACATAGAGAGGGATGGAGAGAGAGTGATGGAGGGAGGGTAGATAGAGATATGGAAAGAGAGAGGAGAGATAGAGTAGAGAGCGAAGGGAGGGAGGGAGAGGTAGGGAGGGAGATAGAGGTGTGAGTGAGAGAGAGAATGGTGAGATAGAGAAAAGGAGAAATTAAGATTGAAAGAGTACAAAGGGAGGGAGGGAAAATAGTGAGAGATATTGGGAGGAGACACAAAAATAAGGGTAGGGAGGGTGAGGTCAAGAGAGGGAGGGAGAGGAGAGATAGAGAGAAGTAGAGAGGGAGGGAGTGTTAGGGAGGGAAATAAAGGTTTGTGTGTGTGTGTGTGTGTGTGTGAGAGAGAGAGAGAGTGGTGAGATAGAGAGGAGAGAGTGAGAGGGAGTTAGAGATAATTACGAGATAGAGAGGAGAGAGTTAGAGAGAAAGAGGGGGAAGAGAGGGATAGAGAGTGAGAGCGATGCAAGTAGAGGGAGGGAGAGGAGAGATAGAGACTAGAGAGGGAGACATAGGTGAGATACAAAGCGATGGAGGGAGAGGTAGGTAAAGAGAGAGAGAGAGGGAGAAAGATGGTAGATAAAGATAAGTAGAGAGGGAAGAAGATGTAGAGAGAGAGAGATAAGATATAGAGAGAAGTAGAGAGGGGAGGGAGGCAAGTAGATGTAGGGAGGAGATAGAGGGGTGTGTGAGAGAGAGAGAGGGGAGATAAGGAGGAAGGGAGAGAGAGAGAAAGAGGGAGTGGAGAGATAGAGAGTAGAGATAAGGAAAGAGTGAGAAATAAAGATGATAAAACTTGCTAACTACTAAAATTTAACCTCCTGATTACTGAAATTTGACATGTTGATTACTGAAATTTTTAAGATCTTCAAAAAACTAGAATTTGCATTATAACTCGTAGAGATCTGAAACCACTCTCAAGCATCTTGCCTATATACATGAAATATAACTTAAAGTATAAGAAAGTAAATGTCCATATGTACATGATACAACATGTTAATTCATGTATATATTCCCCTTAGAAAAGAAGAGAAAATGAAAGAGTTTTAAAAAATGCATTCCAAAATTCATGAATGACATTTGGCGCTATCCAAATGAAACAACCCATTTGGTGAGCACCAAATTTGGCACTGACCAAATAGGTTGCATTGCGAAATACCAACCTAATAGATTTTATTTTGCATTGGGCATATGACCTAAAGTTTTGGACAACCATTTCATACAAAAGACATGATTTTTTGAAAGGGTGCCAAATTTCCTCATATTTTCATCCGTGCTCCCCATCTCATTTGCATGTATTTCAATGCAAGTTTATAAAAAACCATGATAGAATTAACCTCTCTCTTAGTTGTGTAAATATACAAAAAAAAAAATCATTTTGATTTAGTTAAGGTTTTGATCCATAGCTTCTATTGTAAATGCCTCCATTTTTGGCCAAAAACCGACATGTGCTAGTTTTAGAATAGATTTTTACTCGTTCATCAAAACGTGAAAAAAATTATATTTTTTGAAACTAGACTCGATTCTACAAATAAAAATTAATTTTTGATTATTTTTCAAAAAAATTAGGGGGGAGCATGCTCAAATTTTATCTTTTTAGGATGTGTCCACTTTGAAAATTCATAAAATATCATATTTATTAAAAAAATAATCCAAAAGAATGAGGATAAACTACATGGTGTTAGCTAATTTCTCACCGTTGGGATTTTTGATATTCTAAAAAAAACTTAATCGAAAAGGGGGGAGCCCTCAGGCACTATGTTGTTTTTTATTTTTATAAAAACAAGACCTATTTTGGGCCCTCTCTTTTTGAGACTCTTAATCTTCATTAATTTCAAAAAAAAATAGTAACTTAGAAACTAGACTCAGAGCACTTCAACTTTTGTTCTTGTTGCATCTTTAAATTTTGAGCGTAACTATCTTCATTTTCTCATGCAAATTAAACTTTGTTGATTTAAAAAAAAAAAATGGCATCTTAAGAGCCAAAATTGTGTCACAGATCCATGCACTTACCCTATATATAGAATATTTATATATCGAAAAAATGTTTCATAAGTACAATATCAGATAAACTATCATAAGTGTGGATCTCATAGGCTTAGTAAAAAATATGCATTCCTATATACAAACAGGCCTAGCCTATGTTGCCCCTGTCACCTGATGGAGACCTATCCTCTCTATGGCTTGACTTTGACGGTCAGGATTGATCCCTATGTGAATTATGAGTCAAATGATATGGATATTCCTTGGGTTGGGACACCCCTCCACTACTCAGTGATATCCTGGAATGAGACCTACTTTTGTTATATGTGAAACTAGGTGCCCTCTCATATAGATCCTTGTAATACTACTCAGACATGATAGATCGATAAAGTGTATGATCTAAGTTTTCAATACCTCCATTGATTGTATCAATGAAATCAATGGACTACTACTCATACCTCTATGCTCCGAGAACGACCATATCTCACTCAGTGATTCGCTAAGTGATCTGCCCTTGCAGCCCCTAAATTTGTATTATCATCATCTCCAACTGCACATGTAATGTTACTACATGTGGGTCTGGTGCTCTCTCCTCTACATTCACCTCTATAATATTTAGAATAGCCTCCCTAATGGTCATATCCTCCAGACCCTCCTTAATTGCTATATCTCGTGAAACCTCCTCCTCCGCTGTGGAAATATCATCATATACCTCCTCCACCCTAAACTCCCCCACACCCACATCCATCTCTATATATCCTACCACCTCCTCTACTCTAACCTCCTCCATTTGGATCTCCTCCTGATGAGGAGTGACATCTACCTGTACCTGTGTAGCTTGGACTCTCTCCTCCTGGTGAGGAATTTTATCCCTTTGTTACTCCCCCTCCCGTGTCGGTATCCAAGGTAGAAGCCCACCTCTATCTCTCCTCCCCCTATCTCCCCTCCCTCTATCATCCCTTCCCTGGTCTCCTCTACCACCATCCCCTTGGCCCCCATCTCCACATCTACCACCACCCCCTCCATCATCCCCACCACCCCAACCACCCTGACCTCCATCATCCCCTCTCCCTCATCCTCTACCTTATAGTCTATCATGAGGACCTCTGTTGAGCCTCTCTCCTAGAGCTGGCTAATCAAGATCCGTATATGGAGTAGACTTGTTTTGGGCCCACCATACATCATACTCTACAATGGTTCTTGCATTTGTCATTTTCTCAAGGGAACCCCACTCAATTGGCTATAACTGATCTAACTCCTAGGAAACAACCTGATAACTAATCATAGGTCCCCATTGGAGAACCTCTCAAGCTTATCGAGTAAACTTTGCAACACCAACAAGAACTCCTTGTCACTCACCAAAATTTCTAAGCACCCACTCTAATAGTTGGTGCTCCATAATGTGTTGTGTTTGAACTGTCCTACCAATCAAGTATTGATTTTGTCGATAATATGGAAAATTCTCATCATTGTCCTCCCAGGGTGGACACTGATTATATGGCATCTATGTAAAGGAATCAAGAAGATCTATCACATGGCACCAATATCCCACATCTCCAATGTGGATCTCTATCATTGTGCCTCTATATAGATAAGTATATGGAAGCCCTAGCATTAAATCCCTCTCTACTAGTGGTCTGACAATAGTAATATGCTCCTAAGCCTAGACCATGAGCAAAGTAGTACCATAGTTGATCGACTGAGCCTCTCTATATGCATATCATGGAGTTGGAAATATAACATGGTGAGCATACACAATCTCCAAGCATATATGTTGGCTTCTCCATCATGCCTACAAGCATCTCTCCCCATCCAATATGGAATCTATGTCCTTGGCGATCAAGAATCACAATGCCTATGATGATGTTGTGAATGACAGCTATCAACTACTCATATCTATCTGCCAATGTGTCCCACTAGGTCTCATAATCCTCTATACCAAGCAAAGCTAGATCATCAGTATTGAAACATCTCCAGATAGTAGCTATTCCATGATCTTGATCATAAACAACCCACTCCCCATGGATCAAAAGCTGAAGTATACACTAGATGTCCTCTAATGTAATGATGGCCTCTCCTATGGGTAAATGAAAGGAACTAGTATTAGAGTGCCATCACTCTGCCAAAGTTGTTAGAATAACTCAGTTAGCTTGAATGATGGGTATAAATGTGATAATGTACAATCCCAAAGCATGAAGAACATCTCTCTTCTCATCATTCAGATGATCCCTTAATCTGAATGATGAAGGATGACTCTCCTAGGTGTAAATGGGTGGAAATATCAACTTTGATCACAATAAAATCTCATTACGTCAATTAGAAAGCCTAAATGAACCCATTGAACCTTTTATATAGAATTTTTTATCAAAAAGTGACTCAATTTTTCTAATAGTCAGATGTGTCACATTGTCTTATAGATGTGGCTAGCCTAGGCAACTTACATGCAGTTGTGAGAAAGCTAAGGCACTTGTGGTGCACTGTCATTTATATGTGGTGCATGAACACAAATTTAACTTTCTAAGATGCACATGTGGTGCACCACCACAGATGTGGTGTATGAATCAATTGTGACCAACCTAAACAATTGCGACTCTATTTTTCACTTGTTTCACACCACAATGAATGTGCATGATGACAAATGCAATGCACAAATTGCACCACATTTTTTTGTTCTTCAACCCCTAAAATCTATCAAAAATTGACAAAATTATGAAGAAAGGAAAGGGTACATACTGCGTTTCTCGATCCATTGGCCCACCAGAAGGTTATAACTTGATATCTATGGTGCACAACTACTGGAACAAGCGACAATTCAGTGGGGCTCCTTCAACAAATCACCATCAGAGCTCTAAAATCTCTAAAAATAAAATGCACAAATGACCCTTTTTGCACCTCCTAGGGCCTATTTATAGACCTTAGGACCCCCCTTATAATTAGGTGCATCAACTTCAAGCTAAAAAATGCAAATATGGACACCCTAGAGGTCCTAAAATCAAAATATTTTGAAATACCAACACACTTAGCACTATCAAATTGACTTGTCAGAACAATTTCCCCAAAAAATTGATTTTTTTCAAAATTGCAAATTTTTCTGACAGGGCACCATCCTATCCTGCCATCACCAGGGCATACCAAGATAACTCTTGAGCGTGAATTTTTCTATTTTCTTTGACACAATGGTATAAAAATCCATTGTATCAAAGAGGGGTAAAATGTAGGTACCCGAAATTGTCCTACTCTATGAGCAACACCTTTTGACTAATTTTCACTCTTTTCTCTTAATTATTAAATAATACCTTATTATTTAATTATTATTAATTATCATTTTCTACTATTAATTGACTTTACGTTATTTAATTAATTCATTCTAATTCACCCTTTCTAACTAATTATGTCCTAATTATTATTAATCTTCTTGATTAATTAAATAAAGCTTATTTATTTAATTACGTCGCTAATTACACTTATTCTTCTATTTTAGTTATTTAATTTCCCTATTTCACCTCCAACATTATTCATTAATAAATAAACATTTATTTATTAATTCAATATTTATTTACACGTTTCTCCAATGATTAATTGATTAATTAATTATTCTCTTACACATTGACTAATCAATCAATCCCACTGATTATTCAAGAAAATTAATTTACTAATCAGTCGATCCCATTGAAATTAGTCAATCAAGTCCCTTGATTAAGTCAATCAAGCCAATTAACTCTTCAATCTATTTCCTCTCAATGGACCTTGACCATTGATTTTCATCTTTCATCTTTGAATCTATATCATTCATCTAAAACAACCATTTCTATAAAGGTAATCCTTCATAGCACGTTACTGGCTAACCATGAACCTAAAAAATCTTCCCCTCAGGCACTACAATTTTTTTTGCATTCAATAGCATCAACTACCAACTTAACTGACCAAGAAACATCATCATCTAAATTTGAAGTGCTAATTGTAAGAGTTGATAATTCAATATGGTGGCAATAAATGATCACCACTTATATGTGTACACCCACAAGTACCAAGCTCCTATGATTATGGTCATCCCTAGACCCCAGACCTAATCCTTGAGGGTTCATGGTGACCCTTCCTACGTATCCCCTCATGGGAATCAGATACTTCATAGTTCATCTTACACCGTTAAAGGGAGTTCATTCTCTCCTCTTGCACGAGATCTCTAATCTCACTTTTAACCCATGAATATTAATTAAGTATAAGTCATCTTAGTTAATTATAATATAATAATAACAACTTTACATCAAGTGTTGGGTCCATACCAAACATTATCAAGTATTATTATACAAACATCCACAATATCCACAAGGGGTCAAACATAGCATAATCCCAAAGAACATACAAAATGATTTTCACGAGCATACCTCCATATACATGAGCTAACTAGCTCATACACATCACAAGTTAAACAATGTCTGGATCATACACAAATCACAAGTACAATGGTGATTAGATCATATGTACATCACAACTACAAAAATTATTATCTCATATGTATATCACAATTGCATTAGTGATTGGATCCAACATATGTTGCAAATACATAGTATCAAGCTCCAACATATACACAGTGATGAGCTCCAACATACATCACATACACATTACATAGTGGTAAGCTCCAATATATATCGGATATACATAGTGATGAGTTCCAACATACATCACATCCACAATGGTTGATTAACACATCACAGCGGCTAACACATGTCCATAATGTATCCCAGATAGAAAGAATATTAGTGCATTGTGCACTACACCACGGGTCATATCCTTTCTTCCCGTCTTCTACACCATTGGACAAATGGGAAGAGGATTCAGTGCATCCCATATTACACTGTAGATCCATCGTCAACCCTGTAAGGCTAGGGTATACAGTTTGATAATTGGGAATGGGATTTTGTGCATCCCATACTACACTATGGGTACGTCCACCATCCCAAGGGTTTCCACAAGTTGTGAACCTACCATAGCTCAATGGATTTTTACTTCAATCGCATATAGGCCACCAGTGACAATTCTATCCACCCAGGAAGAAGTATCTCCTGACATATACCACCTTGTGACATTAGTGGCATTGTCAACTACCTTCTTCACAATTTTGGGTAGCACTAGTATCAATCACTTCCATGCCCTCAATGACAGCCATTGAACCCCCTCAATACAATGGTTAGCCCCGAATTATTGTTACCCACATGAATGGGTACCTACCCATGCAACTGTTATTGTATCATAATCATGACCAGGGTAGCCCATAGCAACCTTCACCTCCATGAACTAGTTGAATTTCGTCTAGTTCCTAGTAGTAGCCCAAACATCGATCATTGGAATGGTCCAAGGACTTCCTATTAGTGCTCAAATATCTTAAGGATTCACGCTTGGACAAGTCATACATAACATGATTCATAATCACAATCAATAGATACATGGGCCTATACATAGAGACCTCAAGATATGGAGTTGGTTTTCATAACACATAAATGTTACATGGAACCAACACAAGATGGAATTTATATATATTCAAATACCAATTATAAAGTTGTTAAATCCATTACATCATTTAAGTTAGTATTCAAAATTACATTATGTATTAAATATAAGTTATTAGATTTCTTTAACTCATTCATACCCATTCAGGAAACATTTGACTTCAAACTGAAGCTTATGGAGGAGGAAAGTTAAAACCATATAGTAACAACCCCATTCCTTGGATTTATCCCCCCTAAACCCTCCCTATGGACTTGAGGTCACAGAGGCATCATTTTCCCAATGACCACCTATGTACCCACTTCCAAATGGATCAAAACTTCACACATAGTTCTCCTAACAAGGTCTCTCAAGGATACCTATGCACCAATTCTAAATTTAGCGAGCCCATACCATGACACTCCATAAAAGTATGTCAAAATTGAACCTCACCACCATTATTATTAATAAAAAAAATTGAGCATCCCATGGATTGTCTTATCCACCTATGGGCTAGGCTTATTAATCAACATGAAATTATCTTGTTCACACAAACCCGTACTTTTGTTTGAAATTCACATAATAAATTCAACATGGAGGTTCTTATACTCAAGGGGTCAATCTATATATTGTACTCATCATAAGTCTTTTCCCCAATACCCAAATACCATATTAGAAATTATATAGCATGTCTTATTTTGCATTAAGTTAGAAGGATAAAATGACACTTAAGGAACATATAACCTATATTTCCATTAAGAAAGTATTTCCTAAATGGTCCATAATCACATGCCTCTTAATATCTTCTCAATATGATGATTCATCTGACATTTTCAATATTGCAAGTATTCAAAATCACATTGTTTTAATAAATTAAAAGACACATCGATATTAAGCCTACGAAAGATGAGTAATAACTATTTGACATTGATATTATTTATATAATAATAGCATCATAACCCTAATTAATGTTTCACTTAATTTAAATCTTGTTAGGAGCTCTTCACCATATGAAAATAGTCTAAATTCCATGATAGAAGTTATGATCTAGACACTTTTCTTAGCCATGGGTTGATAAAAATATTGATTACATAAACTTATTATGCCACTAACAAACCTAATCTTGTAGGTAAGGTTCACAAATTCTTCAAGATGAGACATCAAGCACTTTATTGAGATACATCGTGTCATATAGTTATATTGATATCATTGCCATTATTGCAACATCTACCATTACTAGGTTATACCAAATTCTCTAATAGAGGTGATACCTTGATAGGATAAAAAAAAATGTGCTTATTTACCAATACCATATTAGACATACTAGGAACTTATTGAATTTCACACTAAGGAACACAAGTTTATTCAATCTACACATAATTTCTCATAACAACTGTTATTATTATAGAATATTTAAACCATATTATCACAAACCATGGTGTATCATCATTGCACCCATTATGATGGAAATATGTCTTCCAAGATATTAGGGGTTATCATTCCATAGGTCCCCATTCCTTTATTAATACCAAAGCCAATATTTCAAATTATAATTGTAAAATATGAATGCACAACCACAATAGTTTGGAGAGTGGATAATATGTTTGTTTCTAGGACAGTAATGTGACCCATTAAATATAAATCCCTTGAAGGAAAAAATACATGGTAATATATATTTATATATTGATCCATGTACATGGAAACCCTTAAGAACATTCATATAAGTGTGTGACCCACCCTAGAAATATATGACACTCAAGCACTTGCATATTTCTGTATAGTGTAAACAAGAGCTTCGTGATTTTTCTTTCCCAACAATATTCACTGGTGTAATTCGAGTTGAAAAATCAACCTTATTCTAAGAAAATTTTAATCTAGTGGGAGAGTAAGACACAGGAAGATATTAGTCGATATGGTAAAATAATTTCTTCCTGGTTTGAGTTTATAGCTACACTTAAAAAACAGTTCTATCCATTAGGGCATATGCAAAAAACAATGATGAATTGGCAATCATTAAATCAAGAGAAAGGACAAAGTGTGCAAGAATATACACAAGAGTTTAGGAAGAGGGCTTTAATGTTGGGAATTCCTTTATACATGCAAGAAACTTTGTTAAAGTATATAGGTGGATTACGTGAGAATTTGAGACATACTATACTTATGTTTAATCCAACTAACATCAATGAATTTAGTGTGCAATCTATCCATTTGGAAACAAGCTCGAGGAATAGCCAAGACAATCTGTTGTTGGACTCCAGTAAGTAGAAAAGCAGCAAGAAAGGGAAGGAGAAATCACAACAAACCACTACTATAAAGAAGGACAAGAGGCCTTATTTCTCACACTGCAAGAAGCAAGGGCATGAAGATGCAAAGTGTTGTAAATTTCATCCTAGTCAGAAGCCTAAGTGGTTCAAGGATCGAAAGGGTAAGTAGAAGTTCACAACTATCATGCAAGACCTTGGTATGGAATTTGGTGATGAATCGAAGATTTCAATTGTGGGTTTGAAAGGTAAAGCTTTTGTTGGTAATGATTCTACCACTGATGTTTCATGTGCTTCTACTTCTGAAATTCATTTTTTTCCTGAAGATAGCAAAAGATGTGAATTGTTTCATATAAGGGTGATTTCTAAGAACACTAAGATTGATGCACTGATAGATAGTGGGTCCCAAGTTAATCTAATTTTAGAAGAAGTTGTTGAATAGCTGGGATTGGAAACAAAGCCACATAAAAAACCTTATCCATTAGGATGGGTGTGCAATGATAAAAAATTGCAAGTAACTAAGCAAAGCTATATAATATTTGCAATAACATCTAAGTTTATAGATGAGGTTGAATTTGATGTGGTTCCACTTGATATATGTGGGATTATGTTGGGTAGCCCATACGTATATGATATAAAATAAATATTCTATAGGGAGCATAATCAATATCACTTGTTTAAGGAAGGAATTGAATAAATTATGCATTCTCATCCAATTAAGACTGGTAAGTCTTTTGTGACAGCGAGACATTTGAAAAGGGTAGTTAATGCAAGCAATAATTTGGCACTTATGTCTATACCACAAGAAGTGTCATTGCATAAGAGCATGTCTAATTCTAAGATTGTTCTAGTTATGAAATACAAGCATGATATTGGTACATTATTTTTCTCATCTACAAATTCAGTTTGTTATTCAACCTTCTACTTTTCAGCAGTGTATGGTTGGTAGAAGCAACAATGGATGTGGATGTGTATATGGCTAATGTACTTAACAATGTCAGTGTAGTTTTGATTGTTGTTATGATGAGTCAGGTGTTCAGAATTCCAGCAGGAAGGATAGATGATACAGGGAAAGTGGGATGTCATTGCTCTAGCTCAAATTGTACATAAAATAGACCTTTTGGAGGTCCAAAAGCTTTTTAGTGGAGAGGAATGATCTTGAAGGATCGAGGAAACCTCAAATTTTCACAGTCTCAAATTCTCATGAAACCAACAGCATCGCATAGAGCTCGTCGACACGGTCCTTTCATAACTTGAATGGGCTCAAAAGGAGTCTATATGCAGAAGTTATGTGCAGTCAAAGGTCTGGTCAAATAGGTGAATCAGGGGGCCAAGAAAAAGGTAAAAAAATCATCATATCCAAATTGGTCAAATTTGGTGCCAATTCGTAGTGCTCGTCGTGTTGATTTCAGAACTATATTCAATTTTGAAAGCGGAGCTCGTATGAGCAAAATAGAGCCAAACAAAGTTTTAGTCAAAATGATGATGTCAGCATGTGACGTGGCGGTTGACTGGATGGTGACGTGGAAATTGCAGGTGATGTGGCAAAAATCTCACAAAATTCACATATACCATGCTTTATTTTTAAAAAATAATAATAATAAAGTGGTGGAAGTTTATTCCACAAAATCCACTTGGTGGGATCGGATTTTGTAGGATCCCAACCGGATTTGCTGGGATCCAAATCTCCTAAAAATCAAAAAGACTAACTCATAATAAAAACAAAGAAATAACTCTCCATTTTAAAGAAAAACAACTTAACAACCTAAAACCAAATGAGCACATGAATAGGTGTCAAGGGCTTAAACAAATTAAATTGTTATTTTATGGGGAAGTTATTGTTTTTTTATAAACGGGTTAGTGTTTTTTTTGTAAGGCTTATAATTATAAAAGCCAAAGGGGGGTTAATTTGTTGTTGTATTAAATAAGGTGGTTAAGCCTTATTAAGGCAATTTTTATGTATAAAAGGGGGTGTAGGTGGTGATTTTTTTCATTCAGATGTTTGAGAGTTTTTTTATGCTCCTAGTAAGGTGGGGAATTACTGAAGGGGAGAAATTACAAGGTGTTGTTACACCAAGAATTATAAAATTGTAAAGAGAGAGATTGTGAGTGATTAAAGCTTGGATATTGTAAGAAGGCTATTGAAGCTTGGCGATATCAATAAAGAGGTCTAACATTGAGAAGTGGACCCAGAGACGTAGCTCAAATTGAGCGAACTTCATTATCAAGCTCGTGATCTCTATTCTTCTCTTTTGTCTCATAATTCTTTTCAATATTTGATTCTTTGAGTTTTTCTAATTATGAATTTAAGTAATTAGTTTATGTTTTTTTTGGATAAAGAACAAGTGCATTCTAATTTTTCGTAATTTCAACGATTAAAAGCATAGTCATGCAATACTGTCTGAATCGGGGAATTTTTTTATTGGAATTAAATTACAAGTTAAATTGTAAGCCGATAATTCCAGATCATGGTTTGTTTACAGGGATGTGACAAAACCTTGAAGCTTTGGCTTTTATGTCATTGCAATCATCTCATAAACACTTGAAGCTTGAAGCGAAAGAGTAGCATACAAATTATTGAGAGAAAAAGTATACAAAGAAGGAACAATGGAAGTCATCCATGGTAATATAGTAAAGGTGAAGGTATCATTTATTTGAATCTAGTTTTATCTATTATTGTATGTTTTCCATTAATTAAATTGGGTCTTTTTGAGTATTAGGTTTGCATATTGTGGTTATTTGCATTGATTCCTCTTATCTCTATGATTGAAAGGTTGATTTTCTAGTTTATAGATATATGACTTTAGTTTGTTTTGTAAAACTTGGAACCAATCTTTTGACAAATTGGCCAAAAATGAATATATTCCTTTAGTAGTATTAGGTTGTGGGATTTTTTCAATGGAAACTACCCTCTTAGGGTCAATTCTTACACCTTCTTTGGAGATAATATGACCTAGAAATTTACCTTATGTCACCACAAACATGTATTTTTTTGGATTCAAGAAAACTCCAAAATCTAAAGATCTTAAAAAAAATTCTTCAAGTGCATGCAGTGATCTTCTTCTTTCTTAGAGAAGGTATTCAAATCATCTTGGTAGGTTACCATGATAATATAAACCTAATCAAAGAAAGAAACATCCATTTCTCTCTAAAAATTAGCACCAACATTTGTCAAGCCAAAAGGAATCTTGAAATAAACATAGGTGCCTCAAGTTATAGTGAAGGTTGTCTTGTATTCTCTTTAACCTTCACTTGATTGTAACCTAAAAATCCATCCACATGAACAACAAATCATAACCACTAACCTTTTACAACATAGCCTCTGTGTTAGACAAATGATGACCATCCTTCAAAGAAGATATGTTCAGATTTCTAAAATTCACACATAATTTGATATCTCCATTCTTTTTCGTCATAGGGATTAAATTAGAAAACTAGGCAGAATCTATGATAGGGTTTATGATTCCACCCTCCCTAATTTGTGCTAATTATTGTTGTATTTTTGGGACTAATGTAAGATTTATTTGTCTTTCTTATTGCTTGAATGGCTTGGCATCAAATTTGATAGGAATTTCATGTTGAAATAAATCCTCCCTATATGGATAAAAAAAAATTCTTGTATTTTTTAGCAGATAAATGAGCATAGATCTTACCTTTTGTCTCATCTTCCTTCTAATAAAAACCTTTTGTGGCTCTACATCTATTCAAATATTAATTTCTTCTAAAAAAATTTCACACACAAGAGTTGGCTTGGCTATATTTCTACCAATGTTGGGATATGGTGGTGTACACCATATAAAATTTTATATTATAATGTTATAATTAAATAAATTTTTAGTTGTGATGCACCTAGGAGGTGTGGTTAATTACACTAGGTAATTATTTGGAGGCCACTTTATGTTGTATTATAACATTATATTATTATTTAATGTGTGAGAGACATGGGATAATAATTTAATATAGTAGAAATATTTAATAAAGTGAAAAATTAGTGCCCAATATTAAATGAGGGGTCAGTGGTTTTGTATTCACATGGTTTTGTAGTACATGGTTTTATTTTACCACTTGGTTGTATGTGTGTGAGCTTGAGTCTATAAAAGAAAGCACATGTTTAGTGGTCACGGTTGGTTGGGTGAGTGGGCTATCATTATTGAGTATTTTTGAGGAGTGTATATGTAAAGCATGGAATGAGATGTGTGAATTCATGCTTGGACACATGGAGGATGCATTGGATAGGCTTGATGCTTCAAAATTATTCGTGATAACTCTTGTAAGTGCATGTATTGTGTATTTTCTGAATAATGGATGGAGTATGGATGCTTTTGGAGGCTATTTTTTTCCCTCTTGAGGTTTTTTCTAGGGTATATCTTCTGTTATCTTGTGGCTTGTCTATTTGATCTATGCAAATTATGGTTACTTGCATGCATGATTTTCTCTCATGGGGTTATGTAGGAAATGGATTAAGAATGTGGGTATTATGCATTATTTTCAACAACCAACACCATAAAAATTCCTCTCTAATGTCACTAATCATTTTAGAATCTCGTTTGTTTTCAATTGGATAACCTCATTTCTAAAAATAGTGTCTCTTCAAAATTTGGCTAGTTTTCACACTTAGGGATCTTAAGAGAAAGCACCAATATAGTGCAATATGAAACAATTGGGAGAGTTGGGGTGAAAAATGGGACTTTTACTAACATAAACCACCCACCCACACATGTTGGTGTTATTGGTTGAGTCTCATGATGCACAATATGAAAATTATGCATGCCTACAACTTTTCATTGAACATAAATGATGGTTTTGCAAATTTTGAAAAATTATCTCCATGGCCAAGAGGATTGGATATTTCAAAAAATGAGAGAGATTATTATGTAGAGAAATTATAGATTTAAACAAAATATTCCTAGGTGCCACTAATTCCAAAAAATAGTTTGTCAAAGTTTGGTAGTTTTTCACACTTAGGGCTCTTAAGAGAAAGTGATGGCATAGTGCAACCCAAAAAGATTGGGAGAGATGGGGTGTGAAATATAAACTTTCCTAGTGCAAACCCACCCACATATATGTGTTGTAATTTTCAGTTTAGTTCCACAACACACAAAATAAAAATAATGTTTTCCTACAACTTTTAAGTGGACATAAAAGACAATTTTTGCAACTTTTGAAAATATGTTGCCACGACCAAATGGATTGGAGATCTCAAAAACTAAGAGAGGTTATTGTGGAGGGACCCTATATGACCATGTATTTTAAGATAAAAAACTCATAAGTACCATAGATTATGAGAAATAGTAAGTCAAATTTTGGTAGTTTTTCGCACGTAGGGATCTTAAGAGAAAGCATTGGCATAATGCATCTTGAAATAATCAAGAGAGTTGGGGTACATTACAAAAAATTTACTAACATAAACTCTCCTACTTGGACTAGTTGCACTGTCGATTCAGTCCCAGGATTCATGAAACAAAAATTATACTTCCCTACAACGTTTTAATCTCTTAAGAGATTGTGTCAAAATATTGTACACCAGACAAATCAATGGACCTAGGGAACAAAAATAGGCCTTCCCTATAATTCGCCTATTTACTTGGATGTGTTGAAACATTAAACTTTTTCCCCATGACGCATGAAACACAAAATATGCTTCTTTCTATGTTCTCACTGCTCTTAACCGACATTTTTTGCAAGAATGCATTCATTGTTGACATGGTCAAATGATGTTGAGTTGAATAGAACTGAGAGAGGTTAATGTGGAGGTACCCCATATGCACTTGTAGATCTAGATAAAACATTCCTACATGCCATGAGATCCAAAAATACTCTTTCATAGTTAAGAAATTCTTTTCTCTTAGGGCTCTTAAGGGATTACATCAAAATAGTGTACTTCAAAACAATTGAGTAACTAGGGGGAAAACATGTGTTTAATTTGCATTCACCTACCCACACAAATGTGTTGGTGTAGTCAATTTTTTCCCATGACACACGAAACAAAAATTATGTTTTGTTTCATATTTGCACTACTCTCAACTGTCACTTTTTGAAAGAATGCATTCATTATTTGCATAGTCAAATAGTGTTGATTTGACCAAAACTAAGAGAGGTTAATGTGGAGGGACCCCATATCCACTTGTAGATCTAGAAAAAACATTTCTACAAGCCACAAGATCCATTAACTACTCCATCATATTTTGGAAATATTTTACTCTTAGGGCTCTTAAGAGTTACTAAAGTAGATGTGGATTTCCTAAAGTGTAGAAGAGTTACTCATTCTTTTCAAGGGCCCAAATCCGCATATGATTAGAGATTGAATGTGATCTCCTTGTGAGTTTGTTTTAGATGAATTTATAGAGTTATAGGAAATTATCCTAGATTAACAATAGGGTGCACATAGTTAAATTATTCTCTCAACCATATATTTGATCTTTAAATCCCAACCATTCATTCTCCTAAATAAAACTCAAAGCTTCTAGAAAAAGTGAAATCATAGGTACATGCTACTAGTATTTTGAAGGAATTAGTTGAGAAACTATATTTGATCATTTTAAAGATATATGTGTTGAAAGAATGAAGAATTTTGTGTGTTGTCATTGATTTCAACATTGGATGATGGATATCAGAATGATATGAAGAATATTATTCATAGAGGACTTGATTCACAATTAAGCATGTCTACTATGTATCTAAATCGATATTTTTTGCTCTTAGTAGCCTCCAGTAAATTGGTCCACCTTCCATCATACGTATAGATCTACTTTTTAAATTCTAATATGTTTGTGGATGATAGTAGCATTTGAATTCAAAATTTCAGTTGGTCTGGATAAGTGGTTCAAAATTTGCATGTGACAAAAGTTCAGGATATAAGGTTTAGTTAGTTTTCTGTGTGATGAGTATGACCTATTTGATCTGCACTCCTCCATAAACTTTTGTTAGGACTTGCAATTTTGGGAGAATTTTTATAGGTGTTTGTGCATTAAGATTTCCAATTGACATGTTATTTTGAGATCCACGTGTCCTGTGATTCACGATTAGTTGAAGTATTTTGTTTTTAGGTCCTATGCCTAGTTGACCTAAAATATGTAAAGGGTTGTTGAGTTTAATGATGTGATGCAAATGTAAGAGGTATCTATTATAGGTTCATGTCGACCTATATCAATTGTGTTGTGGCACAAAGGTAATTTAATTTGAATTGGGTTCCAACAAGGCACATTTTGCATTACCTTGGGTGACATCTAATTATGCTAACCTAATTGATGTTTTCAATAGAGTTAATATATATAGAAGATCATTTTTATTTTGTGATGACAATGAAATTTTATTGAGATATCATCCAACCAAAAAAAGGGAGGCAAAATTTTGTAAAAGATTGAGAAAAAGGTTGTGTGAATGTAATACTGAGATGAAACTTGTATTCGGTATCAAGCAAAGTGTTTTGAGTTAGGGTTTTGAGCTTCAAAGGAACTAAATTTAGCATATATTTGATGCACTTTGTATCAGTTCAAATATTGGTTGTGTATCCACTTTCTTTATCTTTCTTTTCTCTATGAATAGTGAGTTCACTTGGATAGTGAGTCCACCTGGTAGTGAGCCTTTCTATAATATCTTATACCCAGTTATAACATATTGTGAAATAATCCCTCATCGTGGTTTTTCCCACTCTAGTTTTTCCACATAAAAATATTGGTGTTCATGTGTTATGTGTGTTATGGAATCTTTATGTTTTCATTTCAGATAATTGCTAAGTATGTTGTGATAATTGGATGGTTGGTAATTAAATGGTTTCTGGGAATATTGATTCACCCCCCCCTCTTAGTATTCTAGGTGTTCAACAATAGGTATCAGAGCTTGGCTCCCTTGAAGGATCTTGGATATTGAACACATGGTTGATATCCCTACCATTGGATACTTTGAAAAAGACTGCATACTTGACAAGGGTGGAGAACTCCAAGTTTCTCTTGAAGATCTTGACAAATTTGAAGGTGAAAACAAAGATCTAAAGGAAAATATCAATGAATCTAATGAATGCATCAAGAAATTGAGAGATAAAATAAAAAGGTTCAAAGAAAGACATAGGGATGTAAATGAACAATTGAAACAAGAGAATGATAATATCACCAAACTAAAGTTCCAAGTGGAATAAAAGAAAAGAATTGAAGAATTGGAGAATGCAATAGTGAAGAACAAATCAAATGAATGCACAAGGCTTGAACAAGAAGTGGTAAATCTGAGATAATATTTAGAGAGAGAAAGAATTCATGAAGATAAGTTCAAGGCAAGTTCTACAATGCTTGATGAGTTGATTGCAGGTCAGAAAATATCTAAAGAAAAAGGTGGTTTGGGACTTGAGAAAGGTAAAATTTCAAAAGAAGATGCAAAGAAGATCAGTGAACTTAAGAAGATTGAAGATAAGAAGAATAATGGAAAGTTCTCAAATCAAAGAAATAATACAAGAAGACCTCCTATCAGACAACCAAACGCTCAAAGGTACTCATCCTTCAATGGTATATGTTATTTGTGCAATAAGTTTGTACATAAAGCAATAGACTATAGAAGTAAAAATTAGAATGTTTCATCCTTTACTGGTAAATTCTTTACATGTAAGAATTTTATACATAGAGCAAGGAATGCAAAAATCAAATGAGGAATACATATAACCATGGTAGATTGTTTCAATCTTTCAATGGCTACTATTATACATGTTATGAATTTAGACACAAGGCTAACCAATGCAGATCTAGAATGAATGAAAAGAATAACTCTTAGAGGAATGTTGCATGTCACAATTGTAATAAACTTGGACATATTGCTAGATTTTGTAGAAACATAAGAAAGAACAATCCTATAAAGAGAAATGATCCAATCACAAAGATTGATCCTACTTAAGTAAATAAGGAAATGGAGAATATTTGGAGGAATAAAGAAGAGCCTGAGAATAAGAATAAATTAGAAACTACAAAAAAAATTGTACCACCCTCCAGTGCAGATAATTCTCTCAAAAATTAAACCTAGGCATTGGATTAGGGGGAGCAATAACATAAAATAAAATATCCCCTTGCCAATATAGCGTTCCATGGCTCGACACAAAGACATAAGTTGAATATTGATAGTTTGGATCTTGTGAAGGAAATTCTGGAAGAAAACATGCATTTGTGGAGTTTTGTGGAATAATTAAGGGTTTCTTATTGCATAGTAAAGAGTTTTCATCAAATTTATTGATTGGTGTATTGAATGTGAATTAGGGTGAATCAAAGGATTATAATTTTCTAAACTTGGTCTAATTTACTCACTTTTATACATTTTGGAGTGAATTGAAGTGAGTTCAAGAGTTCGGGAAGCAAAGCATTCAAACCCTAGTTCCAACTAAGCGATGAAAAGGTATTTACCATTGTCTAATACTGAAATAGATTTTTTTTTAAAGAATTTGAATTTAGTAGATATGGCTACACCTATATTAGTGAATGTGAATGAGAAGCCTCAACTGAAATTCAAGAAATACCCTATGAAGGTATTTGAGAATGACTAGCTCAGAGAATTTTTTACCATTCCATATAGGGTTTTTCCTATGGAAGACACTAGGGCTTATATCCATGGAAGAATGGAAGAATATAACCACGTGAAATTCATCAACTTATGGATAAATGATTTAATTGGATATGATCACCAAATCAAGCCCGAATATGAAAACTTAGTAGAAAAAAATTGGATGTCTGGCAGCTATTTCCAAATTTCACCTATGAAAATGGAGCTAAGTATGTGAGAATGACATTGAGTAGAGTACATGATTTCTACTTATGGACTGACAAGACCAACATGATAACAAAGGAAGTTATAAGGGAAGTGGTAGGACTTTGTGCCACTAGACGTATACCAGTATTGAAATATATAAAGAATAAAGATGTGATGGAATTAACTGGAGACACACTTGATCATAGGGATCTCACGGTGCACACTATTCAAAACCTATAGTAAAGTATGTAGAAATGGCCATAGGATAAAAATATAATACACCATCCAGGAGAATTGTGTGTCAGCTATAGCAATTGATGTTGCCTATGAGATGGTGGAAATGGGTAAGGACTATGATATGTGTGAGTTGCTTTAGAAACAATTGTTTGATAACTTGAAGTGAACCAAAGATAAGAGATATCCATTCAAGTTTGGTTACCTAGTATTTTTTTTGCTATTTTACTTTATGAGGGAGCTTCCAAGAAGAAGTAATGTCATATGGGATCAAATGAGACCAGTATCACATCATATTTTGGAATATTTACATATCCTTGGTGATATGAAATTTCAAGAAGAAGCTCTTAATGCATTCTTTGCAATATTCTAGAAGAGAATGCATGAAAGGGAGATAATTCATAGGTCCTTGGTGGACAAATATCGAGATGATATCACATTTTTAGTTTCCATTGATTTTTACATTGTTGAAGCTATGGAACCCAAAACAGTCTAGATTCCTCCAATCAATTATGAGATGAATGAAGTTGTGGTTGATTGTCTTGTTAAAATATTGTTGAACGGTCCTAAGGATCCTACATGAGAAATACATGGAACATATAAGGAAAAAGTCTTGGAAGTGCACATGAAATTGTCAGAACTTACAAGAAAGAAGAGAGTGACAGTTTTTTTTAATGAATATTTAAAAGGACATGGAATTACATATGAATAAGTATAGATATTAAGAAAAAAAGTTGTAGCATTAGTAGGTATAGTTGGTGAGCCCTCCAGACCCAGAAGATCTAGTAGGACTGCTTCCCCTACTTCCCCCGATATTCAACAACCTTCATAATCAGTTTCTACCCAACGCAAAATCAGTGCTTAGATGGTAAAAGAATCTCATTTGAAGAAAAGGAAAGCTACTCTGATAGCTTCCACATATGCCACTAAGCCAAAAAGTGGAAAGAAACAAAAATCTCAAAGAGAGAAGGATATGAGTGTTCTCTTTGAAGAAGAAGAAGAAGATGAGGATGAAGAGTCTTCATTGACTATGAAAATAAGCAACACTACTCCAAAGAAATGAAGAATAGATATAGTTGACACATCTGAAGATGAAGAAATTTAGAAGGAGAAGCAAGCCTCCAAGATACATATACATAAGGTGAAGGAAAAGAAGGAAAAGAAGCCTGAATCTAGTAATCCAAAGAAGAAGGAGAAAAAGAAAAAGAATACTACTCTGGAGAAACCTTTGAGCCCAATGAGGTTAGACGTAGTATTT